>CM053787.1:893709369-893999369 GCA_028749045.1 Cupressus sempervirens
CTAAAATTTCAGCTCATGCTCTATTATCAATGAAAGTATGAAAGAATGAAAATGAATGAAATTGATAAAATATTGCAATGATAACATATTCTCGTGTTTAAATTTATATTTATATGAAACATAATGTTTTTATTTGTATTTTAAACCAATATATAACACTAAAATAATTGTGTTCATTTTATTATTTTTAGAATTTACAAAAAAGAAAACCATATATAAATTAATATATATGGAAACTAGTAAATTAAATTTATTACTGATTCAATTTGAAAGTTAAGTCCTTCAATTATAATTGTGACTCTATATCATATCGCTAAAACAAGAGAACATTTTATTCTAATATACACATTGAACTGTATTTGGTTTTTCTATAATATGATAAATTCTCAAAAAATTCTACATAAGAATAGAGAGCAAAATAAAGTCATATTTGAAATTGGAAAAGCTCCTGTACGAAGGAGATAAAAGAAGAAAAATAGTATTTAGAATAATTTGGACACGCGACAACGAAGTGCAGTGGTAGGATTCCATCTATGTTAGAACAGCTAGATAGGACCAAAATCTTTAAATAAGAAAGAGATTGAGAATGATGACTTATCTTCTTTCACGGGTACCCTGCACCTCTTGTCGTTAACATAGGACAGGTACAGGTAGGACCCAACGAAGGAAATGCGTAATGTTTGTGGGACAGTGGAAGACATTTTTAATTTGAACATCAATGAAGACAAAAGGATTTGTACAAGATAAAAATAGAAGAAATATAGAAATATAGGGAAGAGAGTCATGTGAAACTGAACTACTCGGTTTATTTTACTGAACACTAAAACATTACAGTAGACAAAGAATGGGTGTAGCAAAATGGTATTTAGAACGACGGGAAATAATTTGTGGAATAAACTCTGATATGAAAATGATGTGTTCCAAATTAGTAATTTTGAAAAAGCATTAATTCAATTAATTCCTTCTAAAATAATATTGTTACTGCATAAGGATGATCCCAAAGAAGTAAAATATATTATCGTGGAAAAGGAATCAAATACAGCAAGAGGTCGCTGATCATCAAAGACCCTGTCAACCATCTGAATTGGCTTGTTATTTAATCTGAAATGTTGATGGTTAGAGATTTATACACAATCTTGACCTAGAAATACAATTGCTTCAATAAATATACTAATTTAATGATATTAGATATCTATAATTATAGATAAAACGGTTTCCAATCAAAATTATGATATATTTTGTTTAATCTTTCAGTGATTCATCATCAAAATGTATGATACTATTCCTCTTAAAAATCATTGAGTGTAATCCTGATGTAAATGAATCATCTTTTACTTTTTCAAAATATATTAAATGTGAACTTTCTTGAAATGAAATGGGCATGTCATGTCTAATGAGCTATGCTAGGGTTTCACATGTTGTATGGCTCTCCTACTAACTTTTTCTACACACTTTAGCTTTCATACCATATTTATTGCGGGTATCTTTTAGGGGTACATAATGGCTCCGGTTGACTTCAGCTCAATAGTTCTTGCTAGTAGTAGAGTTACTATTGTAGATGGTAATGGCACCTCCTAAGAACAAATGGCCTCACAAGTTTGTCCTAGAGGTGTTTCACGAGGTAAGGCTACCCCTGATATTGTCCTTAATACTCAAGAGTTTGATAGTGCTTGTTGTTGGCTTAAAAGGTGTACTTTGATTCTAGTTATTTGGTGGGAAGATTTCCCTTTGAAATCATGCTTAAAGAATTGGTTGCAAAAAATTGGACTCATTGCTTTCAGCTTGATCCAATTCAAAGGCTCACTAAAGCCTTTTATTTTTATCTTTTCCAACCCTTCCTTGATGGACACTATGTTTAATCATGGATATGATCAGGGCTTCCTTGTTGGTTTTCAACATTGGTATCAAGACTTTTCTATCTCAAACAATAAGAAGTTGAATGTTCTCATTTGAGAGGAACTCCCTGGGCTTCCCTTACCTTGTTGGTCATTTATCCAAGCTACTGTGCAAACCCTTGCTAAGGTGGTTTGCATAGAGATGGAGCATTTCTTTAAAACTCATCCTCAGAAATGGGTGCATGTGGAAGTCAACCTATCCAGGGACCTAAAGGAAATCATAGATATTCAAGTTGGTGCAACTAACTTCACCTAGAAGGTGTTGTATCTAAATCTCTCCAATACTTATTATTGGTGCTAGTCCATTGATCATAAAATCAAAGACTAACATCTTACAATTCTTTGTGTGAAACCCTCAAATAAGGATGCTCTTGCTAACCCTTACGAGGCACCAAAAAATGAGGAATGGACTACAATTGTATGCAAAAGTAAATATGTTTCAATCCCTAAAACTGCCTCATCATCTATGATTGTGATGCCACTAGACTCAACTACCACACATTCCTTCACTCTAATGGTGGAGCTTTCGCTTCCTCCACCAAACACTTCAAACCTTGACTAGTAGGGGTTTGAGGCTACCAAGAATGATTCATATCTACCTTTGGTTTGCACTCCATAAGAAACATAAATGATTTTGTCTCAACCTTTAAGGAAATCTCACAAACCCTCTAGGCATGTGAAATTTCCAGATGGCAATGTTGAGAAGTAGAGGGTTATCTGTGATTGGGATTCTCCTCCCAACTTCAAAATGGGCTCAACATTGTTACATAAAAATTTATCCTCTCTTGAGGATGAGGATGACATGTAGGTTCATTTTACATGAATTTTCTATCATGGAGTGTTAGACATCTAACAAACCTCCCTTAAAAATATCATGTCTTTGATGCTCATCACATAATAACTAACTTGGATATTTTGTGCCTCTGGGAAGTTAAGGTTTATGAGTTTTTCTCTCTCTAATGCATGCTAGGTTATTTAATCAGATTGTGTAGCATTTTCTTCTGAGCATGAAGCCTGTAGAAGTGGAGTTCATGCTCTCATTTCCCTTGATTTGCTTTCTTGAGTTATTTCTCATGGCTCTGACCCCATGTAGAAAATTCTTTGGATTTTGTTGTCTTTCAATAATCATTATTTTGAGAAAGTTGATGTGTACACTCCCAATGATATTGTGGAAAGATCACATCTGTGGCATTGGATGGTGGATTGTCTCTCTCTTACCACCTACATTATTAATGGGGACTTCAATATGGTTGAGTTGGCATCTCATAAAGATTGGCTTCTTCCTTTTAGATGGACACTATGGGACAAAGAATCCTAGTAAGTTATATGCACAATAAATTGGGTTTTTTTATCCCAGTGCTGACCGTTGTCATGTTGATGAGGTGTGGCACACTTGGTGTAATGTTTAGGCTAGTCTTGATATAATTTTTAAGAGGATTGATTGTGCCATGATAACTTCCTAGTGCTTTATTTATCAAAAGATAGGGAATAAGTTGTCACTCCTTTGATTGATGTGACTCTATTAGACTTCTATCCCATTATTTTTACTATTGAATGGGAGATAGCTCAACAATGTCCTTGTAAAACACAAATTTTTCTGAACACTTCTATCCTCAAGCATGAGCCCAGTAGGACACATATTTTGTGTGTTTTGAACTTGGAGCCTCAAACCCACAACCACTCTAGCTCGATTCAATGGTGGTGTGATGTCATCAATTGTATTGCAAGATTTATTCATATTTATGATAGACAACTTTCTATCTACCATCAATGTTCTTATGAAGTACTACCAAGGCTATTTGTGATGCCTCCATGTCACTAACCTTGAATTATTTTAATGTTGATAAGTCCACTTAGTTAATCTTCACCACCAAAAGAAAATTGTTGACAACTATACTACTATAGGGGACCAACTCAAGCATCGACTTCACTTGCTCAAAGTGGGTGACTAGGCTTATAAGGAGATTTTCCAAGCTCTTAAAGCTTTTCATACCACTATGGGGATTAATAAAAGAAAATAAGGCTATGTAGTTCTCTCTGAGCTTCCTAACATTCTTCAAGCCTTCATTTGGCATTATGAGCAAGTATTTTCCTCTTTGGGAAACTCTCCAGCCTGAGAGCATACTCTTATGGAATGCACTATTGTTACTTCAAATATACTTTCACTTGAGAATATATAGCCTTTTATGAGCAAATTATCACCATCAATAATCTCAAGGAGGTCATGATTTCCATGCACAATGATAAGGCCCCTAGGTGTGATGGCTTTCCATGTGGATTTTACAAAGCCCTTTGGGAGCATATTGTCCTAACATTCACATGGTTTACTTAGATTCCTTCCATTCCAAATCTATCCAAAAATATTATTAACAAAGAAAATATTAAGTTCATTCCTAAAATAGGCAATCTTTAAGATATTTTCAATTGGAGACCAATTACCTTTCTTACTATCACCTTGAAGATCATTGCTAAGGCCCTCTCTCTAAAGATCCATCACATTCTGCCTCTATTTGTTCAACCAAAGTAAATTTTATTGATCAAATCGAGGTACATTCTTGAAAATCTCATTGTGGTTTTGGAAGGAATGGAATGGGAAAGGACTTCTAACAAGAAAGCCATCTTTCTCAAAATTGATTTTTCCATAGTCTATGACTACATTGAGTGGCCTTTCATTCTGGCAATGCTTCAGGAGTTGGGATTTGGTCCTACATTCATTCACTATGTGGAAATTCTCTTTGGCAATGCTTTGAGTTGTAATACCATCAACGGACATTGACATGATTCCTTTACCTTACATAGGTCAATTCATCAAGGGAGTCCTTTGGAACTTGCTCTTTATGTGCTTACTACTGAATGTTTTGGCTACTTGGTGACTAATGTTGTTTCCTCAGGTCTTGTTCATGGAATTTCCTTGCCTAATTCACCTACCCATCTTGTGAATGGGCACTTTGTGGATGATTTCTTTCTCATTATCCTTGAGGAAGAGAATAATATTTTGAATGGTCTTCAATGTTTGGACACATTTTGTCTTACCTCTAGTTCAACCATTCAGTGGAACAAAACCCTTTGCTACTAATAGTCCTTTAAAAATATGCCTTCTTCATTTTTTAAGCACAGCTGGAAATTGATTCAACATGGTGCATTTTTATTTGCATGATTCTCCTTTGGACCTTTGGAATGTAATACTTGCTAAGATTGAGAAGAACCTTCAATACCAGATTACCAAAGCACTCTCTTTGGCTAGTAAATTCCTTGTTTGTTCTAAAGTTTTGGCAACTACTTGTATTTACTATTCCTCTTGTTGGGTTCCTTATAAAGATTTTTACTTCAAGTGTGATAAATTACTTTGTGATTTTCTCTAGGCTTTAGGACTTTGGTAGCTACAACTTTCAAAGGGTGGCTTTGGAATATTGTTTCCTTCCTAAAGACACCGATAGTCTCAATCCTATCTCTACCTAGAAGCAGTGTACTTGTCTTTGTATTAAATAGGTGATTCATGCTATTACAACAGATGAAGCTTGGAAGGTGATTCTTAGACATTGCATCACCTCTTATTTTCCTATCACTAGATCAACCAGGGAGGGGATTGGATTTCAAACCATTCTTAATATGTCTAAGCATGTACATATCAAGGGTTTTTTTGTCATAAAAAGCACCAGGAAATCCTTGGCAGCTATCAAACCCATGCTTTGCTAGATTGGAGATGTTTTTATGGACAACTTGTCAATGAATAAATATAATATATTATGGTCTCCCCTTTTTTCTGTTAAAGGGGTTCTTCTTACCAAAATCAATGTTGTTAGTGCTCTATTCTTTCATAAGAATAGCATCAAAATGTCTAAGCAATTTTTTTCAGGGCTACTATGATCCTTAGATCTTCGTAGAAGATCTAATGTCAATTATTTTTGTCCTATCTAGATCTATAGATGTTTGACATCTTTGTGTCTATCATACCTTCATACATGCTTCATAAAAAAGGCATTCAACTTGTCTATTCAAGGTGGAAAGATTGGAAATGGTATCCTTGCACTCCTCTTCTCAGCTATAAGAAAAAGATTCAAGATAGTAGTGGTTAGTGCCCCATTTGCCAAAGGTTAACACTCTCAACTAGGGTTGGAACTTGCAATCTTCTTAAAGGACTTGGAGATTTCACTTCAATAATATTTTTACCACCATTACCAAGCCAAAGATAGCACATTTTTCTTGGTGTGTTATTTTCTAGGGCTTGCCCATGTGTCCTTAACTCAAGAATCTACGTGTTCCAGACCCTTGGTGTTCTTTATGTGGATAGCCAAAACTTTTTGTTCACATCTTTTGGTTTTGTAGGTAGGCTCAATAGTATTTGAGTGGGATCCATAATTATTTCAAACCTTTTAGAACAATATCTTTTTCTTGGCATATAATTTTTCTTGGGGATTTGCCCCAAATTCCTTTCAATTAAAGCCATATTTTCAACATGCTTTCAAGATTGGGATCTTGTTCACTCTCTAAAAATATTGAAACATTGCTCTTTTCTCTCACAACTTTCTTGATATTAATATAGCTATTTACAGCAAGGTATGTATTTGTAACAATGTTATGATGCAGATTCAGGTGCAAGCTAACAAGGTTGTGCTTGAGGTGGCCTACATTTATGAGTTTCTTAATAATTATGGAAATGTCCCATGTACGATTCCCATGGTGCCTTGTGACTCAACCTCTACTAATCATTCTCTATCACGTACCCACCAACATGGTTGTAGCTTCTCTACCAATTGGAAAGTCTTCTGAGATATATATAAATGAAACATATAAATAAATAACAAGATATATAAATAAAATATACCATTGCATTCAAAAGTATTCCATTAGAATTGTATCCTACAAAGAATGCAAGAATCTTATATTCTTCTTTAGAGGCAACTATAGTAAGAAGAGTTTCTAAGGTATGAATGCACTAAAAATTATTTTAAGCATAATTTTACCACATAGTGTGGTGGTGTAGTTATTATTTTGTTGTGTCGACAAATCTTCAAACCCCCTTTTAGAGTTAACATTCATTTTGATTTTCTTAGGTTTAAATATATTTTAAAATTACAATTTCTTTAGAGCTAGAGTTCAAGTTTTGCAATGAAAATTTTGATTCAATGTTATGCTTTCATTCAAGTTCATGTTCATGTTATGATTACAAGTAGTTTAGGATTAGGTTTCAATATGCCTTGCTATATTAATATTATGATATATGAGTATTTGTAATTAGATAAGGTTATATATTTCTTTAATATGCAATTCTTTGTATATTTTAGGGCTTAATTGAATTTGAATCAATTTAATTTAGCACTTAAACATCTATTTAAATTTTTTAAGTAGGGAAAATGGTATAAAAGAATGAGTTATTTCCTTTCTTAGTTTACTATTAAAATTCTGATTCTAATCAACATCACGTTAAAGTTTATTGCAATATTTACGGTTGGACTTACAATTTTTTCTGAAAAATATTTAATCAGATATAGTGTTCAAATTAATTTAGGTCCAAGATTGTAGCTTAATTTGGCTTAATTCTAAGGATTAATTTGATATGTTGTCAAAGTTATAGTTCAGTTTTCTTTACAATTCAAAGTTGATTCTCTTAGAGTTATAGTTCAAGTTTATTAAGTTTTAGACTTACATTTTAAAAATATATATTTAATCAAATATAGAGCTCTAATTAATTTATGTTCAAGATTGTAACTTAATTTGTAAAATTTTAAGGTTTAATTTGATATGTTGTCAAAGTTATGGTTTAATTTTCTTTACAACTTGAAGTTACTTTTATTTTTTGAGTTTTAGATTTTTGTTTTATGAGATTACTGCATAGTCATGTTCAATTTTTTGTAATGTTAGTTTTAGGTGTGTGTGTGTGTGTGTGTGTGTGTGTGTGTGTACGTATGTTTTATTTATCTATTATATTTTTAGTTATAGATTATCCTATTTACATATTGTAGTTACCTGGTTTGACATGGTTTAGGAATTGTGTTAAATTTTGGTTAGTTAAATCATTTAGATTGATTTTCTAATTAATTAAGTTTAGGATTAGACTTCAGTTTTAGTTTTATTAGGGCTATGGTTCAATTAGTCCTCATTATTAGTTGTAAGAAATCATATTTTTTTTAAGATTAGGGTTTTTTTTAAATTAATATTTAATTATGTTTAGGGTTATGGTTCAATATGGATTTTTTTAAAAATTTTTAATTAGGGTTTAATATTTTAGGATTAGACATTAATTTGATTTAATTTTAGTTTTATACTATAATATAGAGGTTAAGTGTTAATTTTAGTTAAAATTTCAATTAGTTTAAGGGTTTTTATTCAAATTGTACTAGGGTTTGGCCTCAGTATGATTTCATTTAGCTTTAGGGTTCTATTTGATTTAGGTTTACTAATCAAATTGTTTCATGTTTAATTATGTTTAGGAATATGGAGCAATATGGTTTATTGTTCAATTTGTGTTATGGCCATAGTTTGATTGCCTAAGTATTGTAGTGAGGGTGTGAGTTGATTTAGGAGTTGTGTTTAAATTAGATTAATAAAAAAATATTGTTTTATTTTATTTGTATTTTGGTTGAGGTTAGTTATATTTACAAAAGTTAAATGGGGGTTAAAAAATAAGCTCCTAATAAAACCAAGAAGTAATTAGTGTTTGTGTTTAAAAGAAGAAAAAATACACAGAGTTGTAAAAAATAGAGTGTACATGAAATATTTGAAAATGTGAGACAAGAAAAAAGTACATGGAAGTCAATATTTGTATGCAGTTCATCTACCTCTCCAAAATCTATAAATTACTAGTGTAGGGAAAGAACAAATATGCATTGCCAATCTAACACACTAGTAAATTGATAAAACAAAATAGGAAGTCCATAATTTTTCCAAAAAATAAAAATGCATAACTTTACAAAAAACTTAATATGAAAATAATAATAATGTGTTTCCCCTATCTTATAGAAATTGCATTGTCCTTGAACTCATATGTGGATTCCACGACTACTCATATATCTTTTACAAAATGTTGTTGTCTTTTGTTTATGCTACTCTTTTCAATTTTATGCACACACATGTGCGTGCCCACACACACACACACACACAGACTTGAATGAGGATTTTCACTTATGTTCAATAGTTGAGGAGATAGTTTTGTGTATATAGATGGCTTACATATATATGTTGTGATTGTAGGAAGCCTCTTGGCTTAATAACACATTGTATACAAAATTACAAGGAAACTAATTCTAATTGATATACATGGTCACTAACATAACAAGGTGATATTACCCAAAACTCATCATGATATACCTGATAGTATCATTAAAGCACAAAATAATGACAATTGGGATTATGGCATAGTATTTTGAACTCAAACTTAGAATTCAATTGTCCAATATGAAAAAAAAATAAAGGAATTAAAACAAAGAGCTATCATTATCAAGCATAGTCATGATAATAATTCTACATATCAATCAATATTTGTACATGCACTCATACATATAAAAAATAAAATGGATGGTTTAATTTAGAATGCAAGTACTCTTTTAAATTATAATCCTAGATAAAGAAACATAGATAAGTAAACTAAAAAATATGTTCTACAAACAATAATGACCATTTTAGAACAATCAAATTTATTGAAAATTAAAATCAATCAATGAGATTTTCTTTCAAAAAAATCTCTTAAAACTTCCAAATGGCTTACATGTCAGACATTGTACTTCCCTTTATCATTGATCTATTGTGTCGAGGAGAAGAGTTTGTGAAAACAATCATATTATAATGGGATGCCTTAAACATCATTAACATGTTAAAAGATGTGGCTAAGGTTGGATGGAATAGAAAAAATCTAATATAAATATATTAGAAATATATTAATAAAGGAGGAAGCTATGTCTTTTCTCTAGACCTATCAAGAGAAAGTCATTTTGTGGATAAATTAGAGAGTATGGAAAAATATATTGAAGGGTTCAAAGTTTAGGACGATCCTTCATCTATGCTAGTGGAGTTGTATGAGGAGATTTACCAGAATCACTTCAAAATAATGTATTAATGACTATGTCCTCATTTATTTTATTGAGGTTTTTTTCCCATAGTTTGTTGAGGAAGTAGTTTTCTTTTTGGGTGTTGGAGTTATTTAGCTTTTGTGCAATTCTGTGATTCTGGTGTTCAATTTTCTTAGGTCTATTTTTTATTAATGTGGTGTGTAATATTTACAATCACAAAAGTAGGAGAAGAATGGGTGGGGATCCTTATTATAAGGAACTAGACAAATCGAGTGAGTATCAGAGTGATAATATTCTCTATGAGACCCTTGAGCACAATGGGATTACTAATTATATAATGAGTATGAAGGGCTATAACCTGGGGCTATCCTAGAAAATTATGGAGTCTTTAGATGATGGAAACATTATGGTGTGCTACATTTCTTTTCTAATTACATTGAACTCCATCTTTTCCATTATTTGGATAATCATGAAAGGAGTAAACATGTTGATGAACACAAAAAATGTCATTCAAAGAGGCTGTTGTGCACTTTATTGACCTGAGTGATAATTTTCTTAGGCTTTATCATGGGTTCAATAGAGAAGTGATGAATGGGGTGTTGACACTGGTGAAGGTGCTCATTCAATTCATCACCTACAAAGTAAGATATAAATAGTTTCATTCACATATTTTTTCCATGGTAAATCATTTTTGGAGGAATGATGTTTTTCCTTTCCCATTTGGTCTTAGTCTTCTCTTTTGCTATTTGTAAAAAACTATAAATTAAAAGGCTCCCTATTCAAATATCAACATCTTTTTTTTAGACTCTATGAATTTTATTAGAATTTGGCCCTTTAATACTTCCCTCAACTTGTAGTTGAGCTTCACAAATAGGTTTCTAAAACCATTTCTTCTTCAATAAGGTAGTTCCGTACTCTAGGTACTCCTAGGAGATTCTCTAGATCCACTATTATGATCATGACCAATACAAAGCCAAAAATAAGAAAGAAGATCTTCTTGAAACTCAACATGGCACTCTAAATATTTTTTATGTCTCCAAAAAGGGTTCTTCCTTGGCCAAGAAGACAAATTAGAAGCCAAACATCTCTTCTAAGTTTCTACCTCCCCCTTTTTGGATTTAAGGTACTATTGTCACAAAAGCTTTTACCTTTGTCTAAAGTCTTACCTAAGGACAGCATTATAAAATATAGAAACAACCTCCAAGGTGTGGGATTTGAACTATGAGGTTGAGTCTCTGGAGAAGGCTGACTTCCTCTACTATTAGGATGCACCTAAAATATTCTTGAAGAGAAAAGGGGGAAGGAAAACATGAAAGCAACTACCTAATCTATTCTAAAGAAGCAATGCACCAAAATGGGATATCTAGATCAATCTCTCCCCATGCATGCACAATGTTATTATTATGACAATATGAAGATTTACAGATTCAAACTTTGTTTGATCTATAAACTACATACACCAGGCAACCATATGAGTGATACAAGGAAGATACTTCACATCTTATTATTCATAGGCCAAATAGATACAGAGAATGTAGATTATAGATATTTGTAGTATGTTGAAGAAAGGTGAACAAGTTTATACAGTCAATGACAGTTGAAAGAGGTAAGGTAGAAAGTCATATAACTTAGAGGCAATAGGGAATCTATAGTAATATGCCAAGGCAGTACTAAAGAAACAAAAAAGACTTGACCCCAAGAAAGAGTATAACACTTGCCTTTATAGTGCAGGCATAACTTAGATAATTTCTATTACAAGATAAAATTCAACCACTATAATCAAATCTCTAGAGAATAGTTACTCCAAAGTTGAAAAGACATATCCATTGAGTAAATTCACATCTTAGAGGACCACTTCTGCACCAAACAAATCTTTGAGAGGTCAAGAGTGGCAGTTATTTAATCTCGAATTGAATGAGTGGATTAACAAATGTTGGTGAAGTATATTTTTTACACTTATCAATCCTAGGGATCAATGAAAGCAGTTGCAAGAAATTGAAAGATTAGATTCTTAATTCAAGGGACTTCTTCTGCTACTGCCAATCCACCAAATTGACTTTGATTTTAGTCAACTAGAATCAACCATTAAGCTCTGCCATGTGGACCAAGCATTTCTCATCATTATGCCACCTTATCAGTCATCCAATTCCTATGCATTGTGTTAAATTACTTACAATTGCAAGATTGTCACCACCTTCCCTTAATAACTATTATTGCTTGTGAAACCATGATCCACTAGTCATCACCACTTCGCTATCTACACTTGGCATTCTTTACTAACCACCATAGCTTGGTGAAAGCTGAAATTAGATCATATTCACACCATCACCATATTCACTTGGTATTACTGTTTGACCTTTACGACCAAGCAAAATAGTGGAACCGCTCAGTCACAACTTAAAGAACAACCATTTCTCAAACTATGACAATCATGCACTAGCCATAGATATGAATGATCTAATGGTGCAGGATATCTCTTAGACACTAGAGTTCTACTTTTCCATATATCTTTAGACTATAATAATAATAATATTGTGCATGCATGGGAAGAGATTGATCTAGATATCCTATTTTGGTGCATCACCTCTTTAGAATAGATTAGGTAGTTGCTTTCATGTTTCCTTCCCCCTTTTCTCTTCAAGAATAGTTTAAGTGCATCCTAATAGCAGAGGAATTTGGGCTTCTCTAGACACTCAACCTCATAGTGCAAGTCTCATAGCTTAGTGGTTGTTTCCATGTTTCACAAGGTTGTCCTTAGGTAAGACTTTAGACAAGGGTGCAAGCTTTTGTGACAACAGGTACCTACTTGACCCTAAAGTTTCTAGGGTTCTCTCATCTAGTCAAGTTCTCAAAAAAAGATGATGAAAACATTGATTTGGATAGTCTTATCCCCCATTTGATAGAGATGGCCTCTTGATATAATAGATTGAAAGTACATAGATAGAATGATTATTAGGCTAGAAACTATCTCAGAGGGGGAGTGTAAATCGATAGATGGGATATTAGACTACAAGGATGAAGTGTGGTGGAATCCTCATACATAGCTAGGTGATAAGCTTCTCTACTGGGAACAAGATGAGGAATAGGTGGAGGAAATCAAGAACAAACTACTCTTAGAGGAAGAAATAGATGAAATGTTAAAAGCTATGATGTCCATAAAAGATACAAGATTATCTTGGGGAACAAATTAACAATTTTATCTCCCAGAACAATTTAGGTTAGGCCAAAATGGAGAAGGACATTGATAGTTTGATGGCTTGGCTAGAGGAAGCATAGGAAGGAGACTCCTAAAAGAGAAGAAGGTGCCATTGAGGCCTCTCAAGGATTGAGTAAGGCTAAACCTTTCCACTCTCCTAAGTTCTTTGTACTGGATGAGATCAAGAGGATGCAAAGGTGATGGGTTAGTCCATGTTTTGTTTCCTTTGGGTGATGTGTCTTGGGTCCCTCTTTATATCTTGGTTCATGTCAGTATTGGTTGTTGGTTAAGCTATATGCAATAATGGTTATTCTTCGTTGCTACCTTTTGTGTAGCTAGTTATTGTTGTTTAGTATTTTTTTGGTTTTTTATGGTGCTAGTTTGGTCTATTTGTTAGGCCTTAGTTTTTGCATTGTTCCCTGTCTAGTTAGAAGTTTTACATTTTTTTAAAGCTTGGTTGTTTCTATTTCATTCTAGTTTGAGTTTAGTCTACTAGGTGTCGCTTCTCATGACCCTTTTATTTGTCAAAGGACTTGATGTTACTTTTTTTGTAATGGGTTTATGCCCTTCCCATTTTATTCAATCAAAACTTTGGGCATGTGATGACAATGGTAGAAATTATACTCATTTAATTTTTTCCCTACATTTTCTCATGTAAATTAGCATTTTGGAGAAAAAAAAAATTAGATAAAAAAATTTTACAAATAGGAAAAAAAAACAAGAAAAGAAATGAGTATTAAGGAAAACACAATCATTTTAAAGAAGTATGAATTGAGACAAGATACAACTAAAAATCCTCCAATAAGATTAAATGTGAAGAGAAAATTCTTCTAGAATTGAAGACATGACAACAAAGGTTAGATAGTTATTAGTTTGATGCTAAGAATAATAGATAGTTATTCAAACTTTTCTACGTATTTACTCCATCATGATTAATACCATTTTAAAATAGCCTATGTTTATTGGGATAAAATTTGTCAAGAAAAGAAAAATAAAGGAATTTAAAAGGGAGATTTTTTTTACTTAAAATAATGATTATTTTAGAACAATAGAAGTTGATGGAAAAATATTTATTAATAAAATAAAATAAAACAAATAAATTATAATTTTGAACATATAAGGAGAGAGAGAGACGGGGGGAGGGAGGTAGGGAGGCCAAGGGGGAGGCGAAAATTTTCTCTATCAAAATAGTGACCATTTTAGAATAGCTTATGCTCATAGAGAAAAATTCAATCAACAAATGAAAAGAAATGAATTGAAAAGGGAGATGAGTTTTAGAGAAAATAATGATTATTTTAGAATGTTCAAATATGATAGAAAATGTATTTATTGATAAAATAAAATAAAATAAAATAAATAAATGATAATTTTGAGCATATAAAAATAAAGATTATATATAGATATATATATATTCTAACATCCACTTAAAAATACATTTTTAGAGAATTAAATAAAACAAGAAAGGAATTGATGACACGTTTAAAAGGAAAATAAGAAAAAGAAAGGAAAAAAACAAGTAAATGACTTCTACCAAACTCAATTATATATATATATATATATATATATATATATATATATATATATATATATATATATCCGCTTAAAAATACATTTTTAAAGAATTAAATAAAACAAGAAAGGAATTGATGACATGTTTACAAGGAAAATAAGAAAAATAAAGAAAGAAAAAAGAGAAAAGTGAATGGCTTCTACCAAACCCAATAATGGCGATGTGAGTGCTGTTACTTTTTAATAACGTCCTTATGTTTTTGTGTATAATAGGATGAGATTTCTATGGTGAGTGCTGTTACTTTTTAATAACGTCCTTATGTTTTTGTGTATGATAGGATGAGATTTCTATGGTGATTCCTATGTCATAATGCCTTACGGCATTGGTACAGGAAAAATAGCACACTTGAGGCAAAGTATTGAATTCATCTCAAAACTTGTTTAGTGAGCAGCCGTATTAACATGACTTTTTACATAAGACGTGGACAAAAGACGACATGACTTTAGGTGTTGGATTCCTCTCAAAGCTTGGAACCAGATTACATACCCACTCATTATTATTGAGAAGATCAATAATGCTATCCTCTACGGTTCAATAATGAAATAATTCAATAATATAGGGCTCTAGACCATTGGAGTCTTTCAAAGACTTTTCTTTTTACAACACTAATTCTGCGTTCCTTCCTAAAACCGCTAATTCTGTGTTCCTTCCTTTTCAGTTTGTAAAAACTCCAGGCAAGGAGTTTATGGGTTTGTAACAGATGGCTTCCTTTACTTTTCATGGCTGTATCTATTGTCTTTCCCATTCTTCTTTTTGCATGCGTTGCTGGGTTCGATGTAGGTGCCTCCTGCTTCTCATGATTTTTTGTATTTTAATATTTGCTTTGTTTGGTGGCTTCCTGCTAGATTTCTCGAATTCGTATCCCTCCTATGACAAATGTTCTCCTCATTCCTGCAACGATTCCCTCGTCAAATACCCCTTCACCGATTGCGGCCATACTGCTTCTCGGTGCACAGCAAATCAAACAATTGTATTAGATTTACCTCTTATGAATGGTTTCTGCAAGGGAAATACTTATAGGGTAGTGGGAGGGATCACAGAATCATCTTATAGAAACAGAACCATTCAAGTCGCATGTGATCAGAACGTTTTAGATGATTGCTCTACCACATTCATGAATGTCGGTTACACCGCTGTTGATATTTATCTTTATTCCAATGAACTATATCTTTCCGATAAATATAAATGGGGAACCGTTTTTATCTGTAACAAGAAACCTGCCTACAGCAATATTATCCAGCGTGTCAAATGTTTGGAGTGCAGAAATAGAGACGATTTATGCTACTTTGCTCCTTGGGATGTAGCAACATTTTATTATCCTTTATCGGGGGAAGATGAAAGTTGTCAAGGCCACTACGGTGTTGTTATTCCAAACAGCAGAAGCTACAACATCAGTGATGAAAAGAATCTGAGGGAGGTCCTGCAAACAGGATTCGATGTCAAATGGTATAACACCGATCAGTGCTCTTCCTGTGAAACTTCAGGCGGGATATGCTATAGAGATTATTATACCATTTCCATGTGCATTTGTCGAGACGGTCCCCACAATTACAACTGCTCTGATGGTATTCTTTTTGTATCTGAATTATTAACAATCAGTAGCTTAGACATATTGTGAAGGCTTATGAAAGTTTTTAGTCACTTAAAATGAATGGATATTGCTTATGGCTCTTACATTCGAAGGGAGATTGCAAATAGATAAATAAGCATTTTTTTTGTCTTTTAAGTTTTACTAAATAATACTACTTCTATGAAGGAAAACTTCTCCCACACAAGAAATGGTGGATGATGACAAGATTTAAAGCAGGTAACTTACTTCAGGGTAGTTGGTTTCTCCTTTTAAAATTAAAACGCTAGGTTTTCAGTCTGTTACACTATTCACTAGACTACCGCGTAACAATTACTCTTATACTTTTTTGCAGCTGTAGGGGTTCTATCTTCTATGGTCATTGCATCAGCCATCATCTTCATTTACCGAAGAATTAATCGAAAGAGAAGAAAGCAGCAAGAGGAGCAGGACATTGAGCGATTTATGGATCCCCTCGACTGTAGACCTCTTTCAGTAGAGAACTTTTTACATGCAGGTATTCCCATCAGATACTCTTATCATCAAATTAAAAGATACACCAATAATTTCACAACAAAACTTGGCCAAGGAGGTTTCGGAACAGTTTTCAAAGGTGAGCTTTCTAATGGATGTATTGTAGCAGTGAAAATTCTTGAAAAATCAAAACACAGTAGAATCCAATTCATGAATGAAGTAGTTACCATCGGAAGGATCCACCACCTGCATCTTGTGCGCCTTCTTGGGTTTTGCATTGAGGGGTCGAAAAGAGCTCTGATTTATGAGTACATGGTCAATGGTTCCCTTGAAAAATATATCCATGGAGATTGTGAAATTGCACTGGACTGGAAACAGTTATACTCCATTGCAATGGGTACAGCTCGTGGGATTGCATATCTACACAATGAGTGTCGAAGCATGATATTGCATTGTGACATAAAACCCCATAATGTGTTACTGGACACCGATTTCTCTCCCAAAGTTGCAGATTTTGGTTTGGCAAAATTAACACATAGAGAAGAGAGTCATATCTCTTTATCAGGTGCTAGAGGAACCCCTGGCTATACAGCTCCAGAGGTGTGGTCTAAAAGCAATGGTCCCGTGACTGACAGATCAGATGTGTATAGTTATGGTATGCTGCTCATGGAAATGGTGGGAAGAAGAAAGAATTTCGACATGAAAGCTACCAGGTCTAGCAAAGTTTATTATCCTGAGTGGGCATTCAAACAAGTAGAAATGGGAGAGTTTCAAAAGCTGAGGGGAAAAAATCTAGAAGATGATGAAGAAGTTGTTATTGCCAGAAAATTAAGCATGATGGGATTGTGGTGCATTCAGTACGATCCATCTGAAAGACCTTCTATGAATAGAGTGATTCAAATGTTCGAAGGAGCTGTTGATATCGTTATGCCCCCTAAACCTTTTCCTGTTGATACACCAGTCCAAACAATAGCCTTTACTGAAGCCTCGTCTAGCATGTGACGTAAACTCACATGGCCTCGGTCATTCTATGTCTTAATGGCTCATGTTTATCTAAACAGTTAGTATTGATAGCCTATAAGTTTGCTATTTAGTTTATGTAGGATATATTTGTTTCTCAGGTTATTGTTGTCGTGTACGTTGTTGTTTTGTTACAGTTTAAACTCAAATTGTCCAAGAATATAATGTGCATCCATGGTTATATAAACAGATTCCCTTCTTTCAAATGCAAATGCAAAGAATTTTTTTTTTTCCTTTAAATATATTAGAAAGCGCTTCTCAGGGTAACCATACGGTGTTTGTTTTAGCGATTCCTTGAATATATACATGATTCATTAACATTAAACTTTTAAAAAATTAAAATCCTGTAACTTAATCCCCTCAGTCATTTCTTGAATGTGCCTCTGCTTCTCTACCGCTAAAGCTACTAGCTCGTATGACATGTCGTTTAATTTGAATTCAGAAGGGGAGAAGGCCTGTGATTAAATTTGAATTCAAGTTCCAAATGCTACTTGCATTTCAATAATATTTTAATATTTAGATCAAAGTATATGACATATAACAATGATCATGTGATTGATTCCAGCCATGAATATTAAGTATCCATAATTTAACAAAATTAGATATATATTAACTATACTAATAATTTTCTTTATCGAAATGTCCATTACTTGTTTATAAAAAAACATTGATAAGAATAAATAACTCAGCAAATTCTAAACATATTTTTATTTATGCTAGTAAATTATAAATGGATGGTGACCTATATTATAAATGGATAGAGATGCATTTGGTTGTAGCAGTACTGGACCGCACTATATGTGGACGGAATGATGATATATTTTGACTGCAAAAACTAACATGTCGTCTCCTATACGACATTAGTGATAGAATTCTCTGTGATCAACATGTCAATAGATAAGAATTTGGTTGTTCACAATCCATTATTCCATTGGGATTCTGGTACACAAAATAAATAGTCAAGTTTAGATCTCACATATAGTTTATAATTATTCTATATTTATTATTTATTTATTATTATTATTAAGATTAATTATTATTATGTGTTAATCTCAATTAGATTTCAACCCAAAATCTTTTTGGATGAGAAGCTCACACTTTATCATTGTAGGTTCTTGCTTTGAATTATTTTAATTTTAAAAGTTAATCTAAAAATATATATTATTTAAGTTTTTCATGGTTTTTGAATTAGTTTGTATAAAATTTATGAAATGAAATTAAAATGAAAATCATAAAACAATTGGAAATCATTATACAAATTAGAAATCTAATTTAATATCTAAATAAATTAAGAAAAATATATGTCAAAATATATTTATATGTTTTATTATAAATAAAAGATAAACTATATTAAAGAATTACTTTCTAGAAAAATTGTAATTAAATTTAAATAATATGTATAAAAGAATTTATATGTCTAAAAAAAAAAATTTCTTGATGTGAAAATATATACATGCTAGTTAGATTTGCATATTTAAAATTGCCTAGAAATTTGAGTGTCTGTGTATCTATATATGTATGTGTGTGTGTGTGCATGCATATATGTATATATATTCATAATGTGTACATATATACGTATATATCTATATATACATAATGATATATGTATATATATGCATAATGTGTGTGTGTGTGTGTGTGCGCGCGCGCGTGCATGCGCATGCATGCACACACACACACACACACACACACACACACACACACACACACACACACATTTGTGCAAGATCATGTTCAGCCAAACTAAGTCCTTAAGTGGCAATGAAAAATCAGAAAATCAAGGTTATGTCAACTTGATGTGCAATTTTAAACTTGTTATGAACTTTCAATTAAAAAGTTGCGAGAAAAAAATCTATAGGAAATTGAATTTAGTTTTTGAACTAATAGGCCTAATTTGAAGAAACAAAAAATTGATTGGTCAAAATTTTGAAATTTAATGCAATAGTAGAAAATTTTCCAGACAAAAATAAAAAGTAGACATATGTTTGAACACCTTAATCAAAATCAAATTTTAAAAAGATTCTAAATATAAGAAGTAGAATCATGCCCAGATGTGACACATATTTTAGGGTATTTATTTTCTAAATAAATAATTAATTATGCTTTTTCTACTATAGTATTTTTGGAGTAAAAAATTCTCATGTCTAACCATCTTACTAATTTAAAACTTTACAAACTTTAAATTTTTATTTTTTCCCCTTATAGTAGAAAAAATATATAATGTGACACATCTTTTGGATTTTAAAATGTTATACCATTTGAAAGTTATTTTTGTTTTCCAATGAGTGTGTTAATCAATAGTTTATGTGTAATTCCATTAGGAAATGAATAATAATTACTTAATAAACTCAAAATTTTATAGACATTACATTTATGGAAAGATAAGAATATTCTTAAGAAACCTTTTTTATTTCATCAAATTTGGGTACAAAAAAGTCATCAGACAGATGTCTGAAGTTATAAAATACACAAAAACATGTTTTTGGGACATCTTAAAGTTGACAATATAGGGTTGATATCAAAAGCAATACCAGGCCTTATGAATGTATTAATATTTTGGTTTAGTGTATTGATGGGTGGGAAAAAAATCAAAATAGATTTTGAAATGCTCTGAGGCATTTCAGAAGTACATATTTTCTAGATTATCACTTTTTGCCACACCATTATCTTGCATATACCCATATATATACATATATACATATGTATATACATTCATATATGTATATGTATATATACACATATACATATAAATATATGTATATATGTGTATGTGTATGTGTATGTGTATGTGTATGTGTATGTGTATGTACACACACATGTATGTATGTGTGTGTATGTAAATAATTTATTTAAAATATTTCATTCTTAATTTATTTTCAAAATTTATTTAAGTCAAAATTAATTCTTAATAATTTTTTACCAATAAATTTTAGTATTAATATTTCTTATTAATGCAATGATATTTGATTAAATGTTTACTTGATTTAATTTATTATATATTTATGTGTTGGAAATATTCAGGACTAACAAGGTTACTGAGAGGGGAGGGGTGAATCAGTAAGCTTTAAAATTTAAACCAATTCAGCATAATAATAAATTCACCATTCATTCATCTACTTTACTGTATGCATGAAAAAGATTAACACACTGATTTGGTGACCCAGAAACTTTTCAAATTGAAAGTAAAACTGGGGTGGGGATGATGCCCACGAAACTTCAATATTGCAGTATAAAGTTGGCCGGTTAAGGCTTACAGTGATCACTTCTGGTGATCTGCCCTGTTAGGAGCAAGTAGGACTGCTAGATCCACCTTGTTAGAGGATTTATAAATATATAATGAAGTATGCACTCTGTTAGGAGATTTACAAAAGACTGTTAAGTATACCCTGTTAAAGGATTTACAAAACTGATTCACCTGTTAGGATGAAGCAGTGGATCTACTTGCAACTGGTTTGCTGATTAGATCTTATGTACTGATCACTTGATGTGACGGATATATCTTTGTTGCTCCTTGATAACCTGGTTGAATACTCCGCTGCTGATTCTCTTTCAATTCGCTCTTACTTCACTGTTACTTCTCTTCATCATATCTATTTTCTTATATTGCAAATGGCACAATACATTACATATATACCATTCCAATATTTACAGCAACAAGGTCGGCCAAACACAAGTGGACAAAACATTACTGAGTCGGCCAGATAGTAGAAAACTCAGGTTCCTCAAACTCACTCAGTGACCTTCTAACACTTGGCATCCACTACATTACACGGCATCGTCATGCACTCGGTAGAGGTAGGGGCTCGGTCCATACTAATCACTCTGAGTAGCTTGGAATTGTAGACACCTAAAAACCTTTAGAAAATAAAGTATTTTTATTTTCTGAAATAAATCTCTGATGACATCATCATTTATTAATTAATTAATTAATTTTTATGCCATTAAATCCTTTTATCTTAATTAAAAATATTTAATTAAGGAATCCCTCCCTAAAATGTTTAAATCTTATTTAAACATTATTTCCTTATTTATTAATTATTTAATTAATAAATTGACCAAAAATCCTAAAATAAATAAAAAATTTATTTTTTGCCCAAAACTTGGCCAATTTCCTTATGACCAATAACCTCTTCCAAAATCTTCTAATCCTTCTTTAATTTCGATTAAAGGCTAATCCCATCATTTCCTACCCCTAATCCCAACTCAAAATATTTAATTAAGATTAAATATTAATCCTCATGTTTATTAAAAAAGTTTTAATAAATATCTCCTCAACCCAAACCCTTGAAATAAATAAAACTTTATTTATTTCCTAAAAATCTAATTTATCCTCATCCTAAGAAGTTCTAGACTCTTCTAGAAAGTCTTCATCCTCATCCTAGGAAATTCTAGACTATTCTAGAAAGTCTTTATCCTCATCCAAAGTCTAGACTCTTCTAGAAGATGTCTTTAAACCTAATCCTAATCCCCTCCTAACCTTGTCACATTCCCTAAACATGGGTTAAAACTTACTAACCCAAGCCAAAGTTAACAAATATCTCCTCCTTCACCCACCCTCATTAAATGCCATCCACTTGCCTATCCCTAAGCTAATTCTAAACCATCCTAATGCATCCTCTAATCATTTGCACAAGCCTAAACAAGCTTAAAACCTTCCTAATCAAGTCCAAGTCGAAATTTCTCTCATCACCCTCAAAATATCTCAACCATAAAACTTTATGAAGTCCACTAGGTCATAAATGGCTCTTACAAGCCCTTTTATTGCTCTTACAAGTCATTATGAGGGTCTTTATGAAGATTTTATCCCTTGAGCCTCCTTTGTTGACTCATCCTTCCCCTTTCCTCCATCCTCTCACCATGTGACATGTGTCACTCTTTGATTGGCTATAAGGAAGCACAATCCATGTGCTCTCCTCTCATGCAATCTGAGCCCTCCATGAACTTTTTCCTATCCTTGCATCTTAGCCCTCAATCCCTCAAGCCTCTTGCCTATAAATTGGATCCTTCCCCTTTGCAAAATAACACAATCCATGAAGTAAAGTTATAATGCTATTTTGAGAGCCAAATCCATACTAAAGCCATCTATCCACACCAAAAATCCACAATCATCCATTGAAGCCTTTGGAAGCATATTGAGCATACATCCTATCCATTTAGACAAAGCTACTCAACAAGAGAGCTTCTCATTGAGAGAGCCCATTAATGGCTCATATTTTCAATTGAGAGCTCATCTTAGTCTATCTTGAAGTTTATGAATTTTGTTTAGTTTGTAGAAGCTTTATTTAAATTTGGTTTCTATTAAGCATACTAACATTGCTCATATACAGGAACTTGGTAACCACTGGTGACTCGGTAAACATTGTGTCACTCGGTAGAAACTAACTCCTTCGATTCACTTGGTAAGCACTGAATACTTCTTTTACCTTTCTGTCTTGGTAATTACTGAAACCTTTATTTACCTTCCTGACTTGGTAAATACTAAATCCTTTGTTTACCTTCCTGACTCGGTAAACACTAAATCCTTCATTTACCTTCCTAACTCGATAAACACTAAATCCTTTGTTTACCTTTCTGACTTGGTAAACATTAAAACCTTCGTTTACCTTCTTGACTCGGTAAACACCAAAAACCTTCGTTTACCTTTCTGACTCGGTAAACACCAAAAACCTTCGTTTACCTTTATGACTCGATAAACACTAAAACCTTTGTTTACCTTCCTGACTCGGTAAATATTGCTGAACATACTCGATAACCAACGAATGCTCAGTATGAACTGTAAACTAAGTGATGAACTCGGTAAGCATTTAGAATCAAATAAGTGTTGTAACTAATGACAAATGTATCATTATTCCAACATTATGTAATTGTAATTATAAGATAGTAAATTTATAATTGTGATTTAGTTATATTTTAATAAGAGTTATGTGAAGTTTAGTATAAAATCAATCAATTATGATTATTTAGTATTATGAGTAGAATTATAAATAATTAAATTAAATTATAATATAGGTTGAATTATTTATAGTTGCATAAATATATTATAAAATATTACTTTTTTTTAAAAATGACAAAAGAAAAGAATCTGTGTATATTAATATATGATAAATACTTACAAAAATGGTCAAGAAGGCTCCAAGAAGATAGAAGAGTAGAGAGGAAGAAGGGATGGAGGTATAGAGAACAAGATGGACTGAGCTAATTATATAGGATTTATGTAACCCAAAAAGATGAGCCAACAATAGTGCACTTAATCTTTCATTATATCATGGAACCTAATAGATAGCTCTCCATGACATTCATGATCACCACTAGAGCACATAGGTGTGGGTACTGCAGAGAACAAAAGAAGAGGTGCTTTTGAACACTACACCAACATGATGAGGGCATTTATCCTATTCTAAAATTTTGAAGCCAAACCATTTTACAACATACTACAATGTGCTTTGGTCCATCCGATAAAAGAATCTGTTCTAAATCTTGGAATTCATCTCATGCTAAAGAGTAGCCATTAAAATATAGATGATGCCCATCTAACCCATAACTTGCAAGGGCATCTGCAAGATGATTTCTGTTCTGGTAGGTGCGTGAGATGTAATATAAATGGAATTGATCGAGCAATACACAACACTGAACCCAAAGGTATTGAAGCTTCCAATCATGGCATTTTCTAATTTTGAGTGCATTGAAAATTATTAAGGAGCCACCTACAACATGGAGGTGAGAGATACTCATAATAAAGGCCTATCTCAAACCATACAAAAGAGGTAACACCTCTATAATTTTATTTGTGCCATAAGGAATAGGGACAATTAAAGCATGCATGAGATTACCCATAGAACCTCAAATTGAGTAACCTATACTAGATGATCGAGAATTGAGTCAAGCTAAACCATCAAATTGAGTTTTAAAATAGAGCCACCAAAGGTCACCATATGATTTCTTTCCTATTAAATCTTTGCTTTTAACTAGAGAAGGATGAACCAAGAAAGGGGAGTTTTATAACACAACAAAATTTAACGACATCATTGTCCCAAGCTAAGAAAGTTTAAGATGGACATTTTGTTATTTAGATATAGATTTGCACTGCTTCCTGAATACCTCTTTTAAGTTTTGCAAGAAACTAAGAGGATGAGATTGATTTACATATCTAAGAAATCTTAGGTTTCTTTCCCACCATAGGTCATGGAATATGATTGCAGGTATCACAATCCATAAGAAACAAAACAAGGACACTAAATAAATAATTGGGTATTATTGAAATAAGTCCCAAACTTTATTTGGAAAACACATGCTATAGGGTAGTTTAGAAAGGACATGAGACAAAATAGCTTGTGCAAATTCACAATTTTAAAATAGGCACCCTACTTCCTCTAACTCTTTTCTGCATAAGAGACATGTAAATTGGGGAGAGATGTTTAATTTAGCCAATCTATCACTAGTGAGGACTCTATGCTTAATTGCCAGCCAGGCTAGACAACCCACTTTAGGGGAAACCATGATTGACCAAAAAAAAAAGTATCACCACTTAGTAGATAATATTTGATGTGATTCTTTAAAAGATTTATATCATTTTGTAATAGAGTATGCCCCATTACCCCTAGGAGCCCAAATGATTCTATCATTGGAGCCATTTAAAAACACTTGCCACTCTGATAGTACTTTGAGGAGGGTTTTATATCAAGACAAAGGGATAGGGAGAGTTGATAAATCTTTCCATATGACTTGAGCTAAATTAGACTCAATTGTGTTTACATAATCAATGGGCCTTTCCCCCCCAAATTGGAATGACAATGTATAATTATGGGATAAGGCATCAACAGAAGTGAGTTAGTCTAGAACTTTACTTCCTCACCACAATTTACTTCCTAAGTGATATATCTAGTCATTATTTCCCTAGATTGAATCATAAAGTTCCACATTGTAGACCCCATAGGGGGATTTTCAAAATTTAAAATCTTAGAACTATTAGGGGTATCAAGATATTTAGCCTGCATAATTTGAACCCAAAGTGCATCTAGCTGAGAATACATTTTCCAATCTAAATTTGCATCAAAAGATATGTTTCTCAAATGTATATCATGGAGTCCTACTCCACCCTCAATTTTTCCACAAGCCATTTTCTTAATGGACACTAAAGGAACATTCTATTTATTTTTCATATTCTCTCTCCATATGAAGTTTGAAATGATGCTTTCTATTTTTTTTATTAACTACCTTACAAGCTTGTAGAACTAACAAGAAATAATTTAGAATTGTGGAGAGGTAGGTTTTAAGTAGTAAGCTTTTACCTAAGAGGGACAACCACCTCTCCTTTTATAATTTGGTACAAGATTGTGGCCTATCTATAATACTTTACCAATACTATGTCTCATTAGCTCCCGTGAAGAGATGAATTCTAAGATAAGAACTACGTAAATGATCTTCTCTAAAGCCCATACACTGGATGATGTGTCTTTTGGTTAAGGGGCCATCATTATAAATATATATAGTAGATTTGGATGAAATGATCTTTTGATTTAATGCTAATTCATAGGCATCTAAAAACCTCTTGATATTTTTAGCTTCTTGGAGGGATTCCTGAGAGAACAAAGTTATACCATCTACAAATAAAGTATGTATAATTGTCATTATGGTATAGGGAATTTGTACTCCTTTTCATAATCTGATTGACTGATAATGTATTATGGAACTACTTAAGGTTTTAGCCATTGCAACAAAAAGGAAGGTGGATAGAGGATCACCTTGTCATAGTCCTTGAGTGTTGTTAAATAATCCAATTGGGTATCCATTGATTATGACTGAAAAGAGGGCACCTTTCAAGCAAGCCGTGATCCATTTACACGAATTTGGGTGGAAGTCAAATTTTATTAGAACCTTGTGGAGAAATGACTAACTGACTGTGTCATATGCTTTCTTCATGTCTAATTTAATCACATAAGATGGAATATGATTACTCTTAGTTGAATGAAATACCTCATGGTAGATAATGGTCCCTTAAACTATTTCCTTGCTTGGCACAAATCCTCCCCATTGAGGGGACACAAGATGAGGAATAATGTAACGCTACAATCCCATGTACATTGATTTAGTGATTACCTTATACATCATTGAATAAAATATCTCATGGGAGAGAATGGCCCCTTCAACTATTTCCCTACCTAGCACAAATCCTCCCCACTGAGGGGACACAAGATGAAGAATAATGTAATGCTAAAATCTCATGTACATTGATTTAGTGATCAGCTTATAGATCATATTGCACAAAGTGATGGACCTATATTTTTTAAATGACTTGGGTTGACTATTTTTAGGGATAAGTAGAATTTTGGTTGAATTAAAGTGGCAAAGAATAGCTCCATTTTTCCTAGACTCTTTCATTGCCATTAATAGGTCAAAATCGATAATGTCCCATATCTTTTGAGAGAAGAGCACACTATAACCATCCAATCCTAAAGTCTTGTTTGGTGGAAAAGAAAAAAACTATTTATTTAATTTCCTCCAAATAGAATGGCCTAAGTAGGCACACATTATCATCCTAATAGATAATTCATAGAATATGTTGTAGAAATTGAGAAGCATCATTAGATGCTACTGAAGAAGGTTGTGATGGAACCAATGGTTCTCAAAAGAATCGTAGCCCTTCATTTTGGATGTCCTTTGTACTAGTGAGAAGGACATTAATTTTAGCAAGAATTATTGAAATGATGGTATTGTGAGCTTTCCTTACTTTTTTAGCATGTAAATATATAGTATTACAATCCCCTTCATGAAACTAGGTCTCCCTCCACTTTTTTTTTGAATATATTTCTTCTCCTTTTGCAAAATCTTCCCTTCTTTTTGAAGCTCCTATTGTCTATTGTAGGTATGTGAGAATAGGCCATGTTGAATTATTTTCTCATTAATGTCCCTAAGTTCACTCTCAACCATTTCCTTCTCATGAAAGTTATTTTCAAAAACTATTTTGATCTGATGTTTCAATTTGGCCTAGAGATGTTGTAGTTACATGTGGGTACCTTTCAAAAAATGGAGCTGATGTCCACCATTGGCTAATCAAGGGAATCAACTAAGGACGTCTAAGCGACACCTTTTCAAACTTGAAGGTGGGAGCTACTTTATAGGTAAACTGGTTGAAAGTGAGTCGAATTGTAGAGTGATATGAGGCAACAAATGGAAGGATTGATGAGGATAAGGAGAAATCAAAATCACAGTCTAGGGACAAGAGAAATATACCTAGCCTCTATACAATTTGTAGGAAGTCCTTCCTTTTATTGGTCCAAGTAAACTTTCCATTTGTCAAAACTAAGTTTATCAACCCATCGTCTTCAATAAAAGAAGAAAAATCTTGCATAGCCTTGTGTGATGATAGGATTCCACCTTTCTTATTTTAAGGGGAGGTTATAGTGCTAAAATCCCCACAAATAATTAGAAGTTGTGAAGAAATTTTTTGAATGATTTGTGTCAATTGACACCAAAGTTGTGTCTTAGCTATTGTTGGAATAGGGGCATAAACATTTAGAAGCGTAAAGTGAACATTATAATGGCATACTTTTGACAAAGGCCAATGATTAGTAGAGTTAATTGTTTCCACCTAGACCTATTTTGGATTCCATAGAGTGGCCGAGCCTCCTAAGGCCCCATGAGCAAAAACATTAATCAATTACCACTTTTTCCATTTGGCTAAGTGTTCTATGAAGCTGGGGTCTTATAACTTTGTTTTCTCAAGTAGAATAATATCTATGTTGCTTGAATCAAGTTGTGTTTTGTTTGAGCCCTTTTATCAAAGGTATTAATTCCACTGACATTCTATTGAAAGATCTTGATTGAACTCGAGGAGTGTGCTTAGAACTTCTCATGCATTTTATTATGGAGAAATATGAATGTAATGCAGGTTGGGAATCAACAACTAGGTGAAAATTTGTCATGTCCCTTTTCAAATAATTAAAAATAATAATTTTTGTCAAGGCGGGCAAGCCCAAGAAGGTGAAGTTTCAGAAAAAGGGGGTTAATCTTTGGAAACTGTTGGACTAATAAATGAAAATTATTATTAAAATAGGTTTCATGAACCTCTCTTGGACGTGAGTTAGGGTTATGCCCTCTTTTAAGCGGTTTGGAGGCATTTTGGGCTCATTCCAGAACTTGATTTTACTCATTTCTTTGTTGTTCTTCAGAGGCTGCTAAACTTGTGGAGAAGGAGACCCAAGAATGGGAGTTTTTAGGTTTCCAGGAAGGCTAAGGATGGGATATTAAAGCCATTCCATGTGCATGCTCATGTAGAGTTTGCCTTTGTGCTGAACAGTGCAGATTTGTGGGTTTTCGAGTGTGTTTTTTGTAAGAGTTTGGTGTTTCCGGTTGAGTTTTTCATATCAGTTTGGGTTGCTTCTGTATTTCAGACTTTAAGATGTTAAAATAGAGCTGAATATATGTATTTGGTTGTGATTATACTTCTATAATATATTATTGGTTTTTTTGTGGTGTTTCCGGGCTATTCTGTGTTGTTTTCAAGAGCCCGATGAGCATTGTTTTTATCCTCTATTTGAGAGCTGTTGTGTAAATTTTATACAAATATGGAGACATCATTTTGTAGGCTATCACACTGCTGAAATTTCTATAAAAAATTTCCACTTTTAGATTTATTAATAATATGTGAAGATGTGAAGTTTTTGGCACTATTTCGGCATACTCGATTTGGGGTTTATTGAGAAATTGGTGGATCTTTGAAATATTGGTTTTTTGATCTTAAAGATCTGATTAGAGGCTTGAAATATCATATGAAATTAGAAAAGGGACATTTTAGTGGTATCAAAGCTATGATCTTGCCAGCCTAAGGGTTTGTAGAAGTTTGCATGTCAATTTTGACAACTACCCAAATCTTGAATGTCAAAATTTATGGTTGCATGCTACTTCTAATCTTTTGCATGTTAGTTCGTGGTGAATTTTGTAGTTGCATGTTTCTTCTAATCAGTTGCATGTCAAAATCTATGGTTGCATACTACTTCTAATCAATTGCATGTTAGTTCTTGCTATTTGAAGAAGTTATAACCTATTGGGGTTACACTCTACTTTATCCAGAATGGACAGGTATAGTACAGAGTCTCAGAGGACATGATCTTGGAGAATTGATATCCAGAGTCAGAACAGTAGAAAGGATGGTTATTTAGAGATTCGAGATAAACTTAAGAAAATAAGCCATGACATGTCCGAACAGTTGGTTGAGCACCACCATATGATGAATGACATGTTTTCCTACCCAGCTAAGGTGGATAAGTTGATTGGATTTCTATTTGGAAAATTTTCTCACAGGGCAGATGACACAATTACCAAGAACTTGCATGAGGAGTTTGAGAAACTAGCTTATAGCCAGGCAGAGGTCTTAGATTCTACTCCGCCACAAGAGGTAGTAAGAAAGGATATTACGTAGATTGATAGTAATGGTCAACTTGATACTCAAATTGAGACAATTGTATATAGGTCATCAAAGGGTGATGTCATAGGTATTCATGAGGGTATAGTTACAATAGGCAGTGACTACAATGTAGTGGGTTTAGATGATGATTATGAGGATGTTGTTGTGCACGATGGTGAGATACCTGGTAGAGATGAGCAGACATTGAGCATTAATGAATTTGTTGAGAAAGAATACCAAGCACAGTTAGATGCTTCGTCACATGAGGTTGAGGCTGGTAGTACTTTACATGATTTGTCCAGCCAGATGAAAGTGAACAAAGATAGTATTATGACTTCATTATCTCACCATGACAGGTATGTGGACTTAGTTGGTATTCGTCATATTACTTAGGTGAAGAGTTTGCTTGAGTTACCAACTGATTCTAGTTTATGGATATGGACTCGAGATTGTTATATTGGCATCTGGGATTCAGTTGATTGGAGATCTTTAACACTTTTTGGTAGCAATGTTTATTTGGGTGCTATCATGGATTTGATTAGCAGATTGTATGATGTTGTCTTTTCTTGTGCTAGCAGCTTGTTCGATGTTGGTATTAGTTTTTATACACCAGTGTTGGGCTTTTTTCATATATCTAGTTGACCATACTTGCTGGAATGTGTTGATGATCTTTCATATTTGGTAGTGTGTACAGATGAGTCCCAGGATCATATTGGCATTGATGACATCTAGGAGGATGCCGTGGGCAGTTTTGAAGACTTAGTTTCCTTGGCAGTTTCTTTTGGTACAGAGGACTTGGACAGTAGTGCTATAGTTTTTGATACTCCGTATGTTGATATGAGCTTTGGAGTTGATTCACAGGATATGGATGGTAATACTCTAGAGACTAGTAACTTTGAGGATACTCCTTTAGACAGTGCATTAGAGGAGGTTTGTAGGAGACAGTCTAGCCAGTGCCATCATGTGTCTAATCAGTTGAGAGTTAGTGAGTGAGACATTGCTATCGCTTGCCAACATTTCGATGCTGCTCATCAGTTGTTAGCAGCTTATGGATGGGGTTCTCCTACCAGTGATGAGCAGGGAGGCAATTATCTTTCCTTGACAGAATTCCACTCTTTATGGGAGGCTATCCGAATTTTGAGATAGGATTATATGCAGTTGGTAGCCAATAGAAATTATCTTATGGAGTGGGGGAGTACAACATACGATGCAATATTGGCCAAGGAAGATGAGGTGAGTGAGCTTACTCTGCAGCTCAAGGTGACTTATGAGATTCTTGAGAGTGCACAGTTGGCTTTCAAGGAGTCACAGTTTCATTTGGCTAAGGTGACCATGGAGTTAGAGCAACTACAGTCTTTACCAGATCTTGTACAGTCACAAGCTATGGTATCTGGTGATTTGAGGATGTCCATGGTCGAGATTGTCAAAGACAGTGGAGATGAGGATGCATCCATCCTTGATACTAACATTATCATATCGGGTTCATCCCCACTAGAGTCAGGTTCAGTTGAGTTGTGTAGAAAGATGGGGTAGAAAGATGCAACCAAAAGGTTACAAAGCAAGAGTCAAACTATTTTACAAAAAAAATTTAATTTCATGCCCGCATGATAAAGCCATGACATTCATGAACTTATAACTTGATCTTGAATGCATAATCCTTGTCATTTGAGCATTCAAATAGAACAACAAAATTACCCTCATTCTTGTAAATGTAGAAGACTTTACAAACCCCTTTCCATTCCAAGACAAAAAGATCATGCATATATGAGAGATAAAAGAATTTCCCACTATGGCTTTTGCTGAGCATCTTTATCTTGAAGATTCGAGCAAACTTGGTAAGTAGTTAGAATGTTGTGAGATGGTTTACTTTATTCTCATGATTTGATGCAAGGACCACATTGAGGGAAATTTTCTTGAAAGAAAATACTTCCTATAGGAATCCCTATCCCCAAAATGCCTCAAGCATCTAATGGTTGAGGAATAGTCCTTCATTTTGTCTTTTTTCTGCACAACATGTCTCATCTCGCTTTCTTCTTCTTCTTCTTCTTCTTTTTTCATTTGAGACTTTTTCTTATGTGGAAATTTGGACACATTTGACCTAGCCAAGATTTGTTAAATAGATTTGGAAATCTATAGTGATTAAGTTGATTACCATTAGTTACATTGCCAAGTTATATGGTGAATTAATTTTTCCACGATTAAAATAATTAAATAATATATTGATATCTTGTGGAAACGTTATATATAAATACCAATGTGATTATATTAACATGTTTAATTCATAATTGTGAAATAGTTAAGGATGTTGTCATAGATTGATGATTTTGATAATTTTATGTTTTCATGATGTGATATGTCAGATTATGATAGATACCAACTCATTAATGGTTGCGAGTGTCTAAGTAGATGTAGGATTCATCAAGATGAGAATGTCCTTGAGGTGGTGAGGGTTAGCCTCTTGAAAGGGGATGAATTAACTGATCTCATGGCTACTCACACACACCACTTAGGATTTAATGTTTATTTGATGTCACATTTTCTCAAGCCTTGTGTTCTTAAAGTAAAATTTAGATCATTACAATGGATGTGGCATTATGAAAATATGTATAGCTATTATGTTATTATATCATTAAAATTATGGGTGATTATGAGAATGGAAAAATAAAAGGAAAAATGTTTACATCTTGATTATATAATAAGACAAAATTTCATTTTAAATATTTGTAAATTGCCACCATAGCATTGTTTTCTTTTTTCTAACTTGTTAAACAAAATAGCTATATTCTACACTGGCGTATCGAAGTGCACATTTGGAAAATATAAGAAGGAACCATCACAAATGGGGGTTAGGTTAGTTATTTACAAGTTTGTTTTATAAAAACATCATGAGAAGGGCATGAAAGGCATCAGTGATGGAAGTGGGAGGATTGAAAAAATAATCCACTCATAATCATGTTCCTCTCTAAAAAAATTTGCATGTCCTTGTTAATTTGTTTCGTTTCTTCTAATAATGAGTTTCATGCTATGTGTTTGTGAAATTAGGATGAGCTTTAGGTTTCTCATATTGATGTTGAGAATTTGTTTTTTTCTATGCACTCTATTTTGATATTGAAAATTAAGTGTGACACAAATAATGTAGATGACTCAAACCATACCCTTTGGATGAACTGGACCCACACCTTCAATAATCTTAAATTTATTTGTAATATGAGTTTACGTCAAGAGATGTGGCTCTATCTCATTTAGAAAATGAAAAATTGGCACAAATTGTAGGGAACAACATCATACTATACATAATCTAACAATACCTTTGTCTAACTATTTTTCCATACTCAATTACGATCTGGAACGTAAGTTAAGGTGTGCCCATTAGGGAAAACCCAAAAAGAACTACAGTCGTGAAACCTAAAACAAACTATAGATATAGGTTTAAAACCACCTAACTCCACAAGCGTTTTCAATTAGGAATTGTGTTTTCTTAGATTCATATACGACCAGCTTGCTAAGAGACTCTACACTAATTCTTTTTTGAACTTTGTCTCATGTAGCTAATAAAGATACCAATACAACTTTACTTGCAATGCGTTGAATAATTCCACTGTCAAAGTGTCAGTTCTTCAAAACATGTAGCCTAATTCACCATCTATTATGGTTGAGCCAATAGACCTCAATTAATTTCATTACTTCCTTAAAGAATTTTTTGTGGTATGCTTTGCATGATTATCATATGAAATGTTTTTAAAGAAAATAAAACCCAAAGAATCCTCTTGAACTAGTTGCTATGTATTGGATGTAGTGGAATTAGATATATTCAAGTAGTTAATCTATTCAAAAGTAGTCAACTATGAAACCAAGTTTTATTGCTCTATTTCTTTACAACATTGAGTTGCTGAATATTTTGGGATTAAAGTAAAACATTAAAGGGATATAATAAGCATAGACTTTGAACCACTTTTAACCCTTAATTTTTTTTTTTGAAAAATTGAGAGATGTAGATTATAAAATTTTTTATGTAACCAGTATACTGAGATTGCTATAAATGTAAAAGTCTAAACCTTTGTGGATAATGGAAATTTTGATTCCTTGGACTATTAAATATATTATTTTCTTTTATGAATAGTCAGATGTATTGTGACCACTATTGAACCTAGTTCATGTTAAAATGTCTATATCAGTCACAAATGTTGTAACCTATAGATTACAATGCAACTATTGTAGAATAAATGACTAAATTTAGGTGATAATTACATGAACATGCATATTATTGAGTGAAATTGTGATTTGGATACTTTTCTTGTTGTCATGTCTATGATGTTCACTACCTCGTGGAAGGGTGTAATGTGGAAATATTGGAAGGATAGCATGGATATTGTATGCTTAGTCTCTTCTATTTGTCAATTCTATATAATGGATATATGTTGTATTTGTTTCTTCTACAAGATAAGTCTGATTTTAAAAGTTCTTGCCTAAGCCATTTCTTTATTGCATTTAATATGCTATTTTAGGTAATGCATATGTGTGTGACTATTCTTACTCTCTATTGAACATGAGTATATCTGTAGTGTTATATTTTTTAATCCCTACCATATTCTGTATTTAGGCTACTAGGTACATGGTTGCATGTACCATGTTTCATGGTTGCACCAGATCCATTTGATGTGTCTTGTTCATGGAAGCTAGGTTTCTTGTGCCAGCGTTAGGGTATTCTTCATGTTAGGAAGAATCTTGGGGGAGTAAATACTATGTGGTTGGTGTGGTCAAAACTCCTAGGCTACACTCTCATCTCAAATAGTAGATGGAGATATCTGATGGCTTTTGAGACTAGATCACACAAAAGAACACATGGAAAGAATTATAAAACTTGGATATTGGTAGTACTTTCAGCTTTGAGATGCACCTTTTTTATATAAATTATGAATGGAAAATGTAATTTTGATATGCACAATGTATATGTGATCAATTGTTGTAACTTATTTAGTTGATAAATGTATAGGTAAACATTCTAAACTTATGTTGTAAATTAACTTGTCATTCATCTTTAAGATGAATTTTGTGATATATCAATGTGTTTAGAATGTGTATCTTCATTGATCTAACCTCTTATTAGTAATCAATGAAGATACACATTCTATGATATATCAAATGAAGATACACATTCTTCATGTAATCATTTGTGTATCTTCATTGATATATCAATGTGTTTAGAATGTGTATCTTCATGGATACCCTGGAGCATGAAGCTTGAGGTATATACACTAAGGAGGAGGCAAGTAAGCATGATTAAGATTAGTGCTTAGAAGCCTTGCATAAGGAGGAGGAATAGAGAAAGAGACATGAGGATGAGCAGTTAGTCAAGGATCTTAGGAGATCCAAGGAAGAAAAAAAGGAAGAAGTTGACTGGTGGATTTCTCTCATTAATACTGATAGGATATGAATAAAAATCAACTTGAGTAAGGATCTAAAGAAGGTAACCCCACCCATACTTCATGGTAGATCTTCAAAGGAAAATTTTGAGGCATTAATTAATAGCAAGGAGAAGTATTTATTAGTTTGGAACTATATAGGGAAATCTAAATCCATGTGGGCTACATTTCAACTTATGGGTGAGATAGGTATATGGTATGAAAATTTAATTGGTGAAAAGAAAATTTAGCATGAAAAGGTAACTTGAAAAGAATTGCTGCATCTTTTCCACAAATGACTGTTACCTTAGCTATTCTATGACAAGAAAATAACAAATTTCTACAAGCTAGTCCAGGAGAACATGAATGTCACATAGTACCACAAACCATTTTTTCACTTGGTGAAATATGTTCTATAGTGTCCGCATGATGAGTTGTTCAAGACTTGAAATTTTTTCATGGCCTTATGACCTAACATATACAGTGAGTTGAGGATGCTAGAGCCAAAGATCATGGAATTTTCACTGTGCAAGGCCCTTAAACAAGATTAGAGACTATAGGATTCTATTTCATCTAAATCATCCAACCATAATTATAAAAGAAAGTTCTAGGATAATAGGTCATATTATGATAATATAGGTTATCAAGAAGATAGGAAATATGAAAATGAAAAGGAGGAGCCAATCAGAAACATGAAGGACAATGGAGGACAGAATTTTGACAGCAACATGAATAAGGAAAATAGAAACACCAACAAGAACCAAAACAACTAGAATAATAGTAATGGGAACCACATGGGTCATTAGAATAGAAATAATGATAGGAGAGGCCTTAGGAAAGGTGGTTTTGTATGCAGCACTAACCATTTTCTTAATAAGTGTTGATGATGATCTGATAGAAGGGATCTTCCACTACAACACCATATCCATGCAACAATCGATCATAGGCTAGTAGAGTATCAAGAAACTCCTATTGAGATGTCTGATATACTTTTCAAATACCCTATTTCTATTCTTATAGATACTAGTGCTATTGAATATTTTTTAGATCCTAAGATAGTAGCTAAGATACCTATTAAGGCTAGTTCAATGGATAAATCATGGATAGTAGAGTATGGAAACAAGGCTAAGTGTAGGGTAGAGAAATGTTTTTTTTGCAGCAATTTGGAACTCCCTAACTTCCAAATAGAGGTCAATTTGTATACATCATCATTGGGCTCATACAATGTCATCTCAAGAATCAATTGGTTAAGTGAAAACAAAGCCATAGTTAACTATTAGGATAAGGTAATTGGATGCCTTGATGACATAGGTCACCTAGTGATACTAAATGGTGTTAATTGACCATTTGAGTTGAGAAAAATCTTAGCTATGTAGTTGAAGAAAGAAAAGAGAAAGGGATGCCAATTATATGTTGCTCACATAAAGAATCTGGAAGAGATTCCACCCCGATAAGAGGATCACCCTATTTTGTAGGAATTCAAGGATGTGTTTCCTGGTGATTTGCCTAAACTACTTCCCAAGAGGGAGTTCAATTTTTCTATAGACCTTGTACCATGAGTTGAACTACAATCAAAGGTTCCATACCATATGACCTCCATCGAGATGTGTGAGTTATATACTCAACTACATGAACTCTTGAACAAAGGATTCATCCAAACCAACGTATGAACATGGCTAGTTCCTTTGATTTTTGCCAAGAAGAAGGATGGTACCTTAAGGTTATGTATTGACTACTGCATGCTAAATAAGGTTACCATAGAGAATCAATATCCTCTCACATGAATCGATAAATTTTTTGATCAGACAAAGGGAATGACATTATTCTCTAAGATCAATTTGAGATCTAGATATCATCAACTTCAGATTTAGAAGAAAGGCATACTCAAAACAACATTTAGCATAAGGTATGGGTGCTATAAATTCATAGATTTACCCTTTGGACTCATGAATGTTCCAACTTCATTCATGAATTTTTGTTTATTTGAAAAATTTCTTTCAAGATTATCTCGATAAGTTTGTTGAGATATTCATTCATGACATTTTGATATACTCCAAGTGTAGCACCTGAGTAAGGAAATTATATGGGAAACTCTCTAAATGTTATCATTGAATGGCCAACTCCATATAATGTGAGGGAAGTTAGGAGTTTTGTTGGTATTGTTGTGTACAAGAAATTTGTAGAGGGATTTTCTAGCATAGTCACATTGATTACATCCCTCTAATAGAAAGGAAAATGGTTTGAGTAGACATAAGCCTATGAGAAAGCCTATCAGTTGCTTAAACAAAGGCTTACTACCACTCCAATATTGGTTATGCTAGATCCTAATGGGCATTTTTTTGTCATAATAGATGCTTTAGAAGATGGACTTGGAAGTGTATTAATGCAGGATGGTAAGGTTGTTGCCTACAAATTGAGGAAGCTCAAATTGCATGAGGTGAATTATGCTTCATATGATTTAGAACTAGATGCTATAGTTCATGGCTTACAAATGTGGTAGCATAACTTATTAGGGAAGCCATTTTAGATTAAAATAGATCATATGGGGTTCAAATTTATTTTTTCTCAACCTAATCTAAATGCTAGACAAAGGTGGTGGTTTGAATTCCTTAGTGAATATGAATTTGGTATTGAGTATATCAAGGAGAAGGAGAATAGGGTAGAAGATGCACTTAGTCATAGAAGACATATCACAACTATCACTACTTCCTAAACTTGTATGAGAGAATAAATTCTCTAGTATCTTCCTCGAGATACTCATTATGGATAGGTGAATTCTGTTTTGGACCCTAATGCCTATGATTCATGATTTGATAATTATTTTTTTGATGATGATGATGTGCTTGAGTACTAGAACATGATGTATGTTCCCAAACATGAAGGGTTGTAGAAAGTGGTTCTTGAGAAGATGCATTGAACTCTATTTTCAAGGCACCCAGGGGTAAACAAGATTGATGCGGGAGCATCCAAAGGTATAAGGGCAATCCTATGTCACCCAAAAAGATGTACTTAGACTTAGTTTCTATTTCATGTGTTTTCATTATTGGACACCCATTTGGGTCAAATAAAGGTTCCAACTCTCATAGTTCCACTATCAGTGTGCTAGTAAATCCTGAAAAAATAGGAGTATGTAATTGGGCCATCATTTTGGTAAACTAGAAGGTGTGAATTGGCCAGATGAATGTAATTGTGATTTAGAGCATTCCAAAAAAAGAATCAGGTCAAAAGGCTCCACGGTTTGAAAGTTATTGAAATTTTTTGGGTTTTGGAGACCTCCTAAGAATGCTTCAAAGTTAGCTTAGGGGCATTACGTGACCTCAAAAAGGGAAAAAAAAAGGGGAACAAACAAAGCTTGTCCATAGGGCTATAGAGCACTTCGAGAGCTTTCCAAAAATGTAAACGGTTCTTCAATCAGAGCTACGGTTCAAAAGTTATGCCTCTCGAAAGTTCAGTTACCATTTTTGAATTCTTCTAGATTTGCGCCGACTTCTAACGCAGCTTCTGGAGCCTTCTATTAGGTCGATGGATGCCTACTAGCACTTTCTAGAATGTATTCCTAGTCCTTAACCCTCCAAGGTCTATTTAAGGAGATTCCTAGCATTGTAAAAGACTATTTAGAGTGGAGTTTGAGAGGAGGTACTGAAAGGAGAAATTATTTCCACATTTATGCTATTGCAAGCCCTTAGGGCATGTTTTGAAGTTTATTTTCTCTATACTATTTGTACTAGCTTATTTTCTTAGTTAATATAATTTCCCCCTTTTCTATTCTGTCCATTCTATGTGGGTTGTGTCCCCATCAAGTGGTATTAGAGCTAGTTTTCCTGAGTGTGTAGACATAGTGCCGACTATGAGGCAGTTTGCACCAGGACTATGTGGTTGTGGGTTTGAGTTAAGAAGATGCCTCCACGAAGAGAGTTTGGCAGAAGGGCCAAAGATATTAATCTTGAGGAGGTTAGAGCCCTCCAAAGGTAGGTACAAGCATTGGAGGAGGAGCTTCGTAGAGGAGAAACTATGGCCGCAGGTGATGAAAGTGAAGATGAAAACGAAGAAGATGAAATTGCACTAGAAGGGGAATTTGATAGGGAATTTCTGAACCATGTAGAGGAAAGGCTTTTTAGGGCCATTACTAAGTTTGGGAAAAGACCTACAATTGAAGTGGGTGTATTTTTCAGGAAATCTGAAACCAGATGAGTTGATCGATTGGATCAATGAACTGGAAGAATACTTTGAGTACAAGGATATCAGGGACCCAGATAGGGTTGAGTTTGCAAAGGCCAAACTGAAAGGCCATGCCAAAATCTGGAAGCAAGAGGTCCAATTGGAAAGAAACAGAAGAGGAAAGGAAAAGATCACAAGATGGGATCGCATGGTGGACAAATTGAAGAAGCAATTGATTCTTGTGGACTACAAGCTTGATTTGTTTAAGAAGATGCATGGGTTAAAGCAAGCAAGAAGATTAGTCCAAGAATATACAGAGGAATTTTACCGACTCTTGATTAGAGCGGGGCATGTAGAAGCAAATAAGGAGAAGGTTGCTTGTTATATCAGTGGGTTGTGACCTAGCATCCAGGAGGAATTAAGTCTAGTAAGAATGACCAGTGTTGAAGAGGCATACCAGTTTGCCCTATGATTTGAAGAGAAGCTGAATAAAAGGTTTGAAGGAAGACAAAGAGGGTGCAGTAAAGGAGGAAGGGGAAGTGGTAGATCATCTGGAGGCCGCAATGAAACCCAAAAGAAAAATGAAGATGTGGGTACTAGCAGGAACTAGAGGAATGAGGGTTTCAACCGCTCCCATGATCAAGACTTTGGAAATCAGAGAGGAAGAGGTAGAGGAGATGGACAAGGAAGAGGAGGCTTCTATGGTACCTATTTCCATTATAATGAAGAAGGTCATCGTGCCTTTGAATGCCCTCAATGAAAAGGAAGGACAGATAGGAGAGTTGAGAGCCAAGCTAGGGTTGCTCATGTGGATGAGGATGCACAATCATCACATTCAGAGGATGCAAAAAGAGGAGAGACCTTGGTAAATGAAAGAGTACTACTAAGTGGTGAGATTGAACCAGGACAATGGAGTAGTTTGTTCTGTACCAGATGCAAGTGTGAGGATAAATGTTGTGATGTGATCATTGATGGTGGTAGCATTGATAACTTGGTATCAGAAAAGATGGTCTCTAAGCTGAAGCTCAAGAGGGAGAAACATCCCCAGCCCTATCGGATTTCTTGGGTAAAAGATGATCATAAGGTCGTGGTAAGTGAAAAATGTTTAGTGAAATTCAAAATTGGGAGTTACCATGATGATGTTCTCTGTGATGTTATTCTGATGGATGTTTGCCATCTATTATTGGGTAGACCATGGTAGTTTGATAGACATGTAAAACATGATGGACATGCAAACACATACTACTTGACAAAGGATGGAGTTCACCACAAATTGAAGCCCATGAAAAAGGAAGGTGAAAAGGTATGTAGCAGTGCTAGGATTTGTCTTGTTGATAGAAGGATGTTTTTAGATGGCATGAAACATCAGCATATGTGCTATGCTTTGATTCCTAGGAAAGATAAAGAAGGTAGTAGTGAAATACCACTTGAAGGTTTAGATTTACTAGGGGAATTTGGAGATATTATCTTTGATAATGTTTCAGATGGATTGCCACTAGTAAGGCAAATCAGTCATCAGATAGATCTGATTCTAGGAGCTAATTTTCCTAACAAGGCTACTCACAGGGTGATTCCTACTGAAATAGAGGAGCTAAATAGACAGGTTCAGGAGCTGTTGAGGAAGGGCTTGATTCGAGAGAGCCTGAGTCCATGTGCAGTACCTGTAGTACTCGCACCAAAGAAGGATGGAGAGTGTAGGATGTGTACAAATTCTTGAGCTATAAATAGGATAACCATCAAGTACTAGTTTCCTTTGCCAAGGATGGATGATCTTATGGACTGCTTGAGTGGAGCTCAGTACTTCACAAAGATAGATCTGAAGACTGGCTATCATCAGATACGGATTTGAGAAGGAGATGAGTGGAAAACATCCTTCAAGACCAAGGAGGGTCTTTATGAGTGGTTAGTCTTGCCCTTTGGATTGACGAACGCCCCAAGCACCTTCATGCGGCTCATGAATGAGGTACTTAAGAAGTTCTTGGGAAATTTTGTTATTGTCTATTTGGATGATATTTTAATTTTCAGCAAGACTTTGGAAGAACATTTACTGCATATTCGTAGTGTCCTTGAAAGGCTAAGGGAAGAGAAACTGTTAATTAATCTGAAGAAGTGTATCTTTGCAAAAAGGGAGTTAGTCTATTTGGGGTTTGTTATATCACCTGAAGGTCTCAAAATGGATCTGGAGAAGGTAAAATCCATCTTGGAATGGCCTACGCCAAGGTTTGCTACTGAGGTAAGATCATTTCATGGTCTGGTTAGTTTTTATAGGAAGTTTATTAAGAATTTCAGTGGCATATGTGCACCCCTAACTGATACAATAAGAGGGGATAGAAAAGAGTTCAAATGGACTGCAGTGGCTGCGAGAAGTTTTGAATTGCTAAAGAAGAAGGTAACAGAACAACTTGTGTTGGCACTTCCAGATTTTAGAAAGGTTTTCCAGCTAGATTGTGATGCTAGTGGCAGTGCTATTGGGGCTGTATTAAGCCAAGAAGGTAAGCCTATTGCATATTTTAGTGAAAAATTGAATGATTCAAAGAAGATGTATTTTGTTTATGATCAAGAGTTCTATGCAATAGTTCAAGCCTTAAAGAGATGGAGGCATTATTTATTTCCAAAGGAATTTGTTTTGTATACTGATCATCAGGCATTATAGTACCTAAATAGCCAAGGTAAATTGAATCAGAGGTATATGAAGTGGGTAGAGTTCTTGCAGAGTTATACATTTGTGTTGAAGCATAGAAGTGGAAAATCTAACAGGGTTGCAGATGCACTAAGTAGGAGACAGTTGTTGCTTATAATAATGCAAGTTGAAGTAGTTGGGTTTAATGAACTCAAGAATTTGTACCCTGAGGATCTTGGTTTTGCTGAAGCATGGAAAGCTTGTAAAGAACCTGTTAATGTAGATAGAACCAAGTGGTTAGACTATTTGATTCAAGATGGCATGTTGTTCAAGCGTAGTCAATTGTGCATTCCAAGGAGTTCCATGAGGGAAACTCTGATTAAGGAGAAACACAGTGGAGGGATGGAAGGACATTTTGGTCGAGATAAGACTATTGCCATTCTTAGAGAACATTATTTTTGGCCTCAAATTTCACAGGATGTGAAGAAGTTTGTACAGAGTTGCCAGGTTCGTCAAGTTGCCAAGGGGTTTAGTCACAATACTAGCCTATATCAGCCATTGTCTATTCCGTCAAGGCCATAGGAGGACATAAGTATGGATTTTGTTCTTGGATTTATAAGGACACAAAGGGGTAATGACTCAGTATTCGTGGTGGTTGATAGGTTCTCCAAAATGGCACATTTCATTCCATGCCGCAAAACTCATGATGCTATCCATATTGCAGACTTGTTTTTCAAAGAGGTCGTAAGACTACATGGTCTTCCAAGGAGTATAGTTTTTGATAGAGATACTAAATTTGTGGGGTATTTCTGGAGGACATTGTGGAAAAAGTTGAGAACAGACTTGAAATTCAGTTCCATGCATCACCCGCAGACTGACGGCCTAAAAAAAGTGGTAAACAGAAGTCTGGGCAATTTGCTGAGATGTTTAGTTGGGGATAAGCCCAAGGGATGGGATTTGATTCTACCAAAAGTAGAGTTTTCTTACAATAACTCTATAAATAGGAGTACTAGAAAATCACCATTCCAAATTGTATATGGGAATAGCCCAAGGACTACACCAGAATTGAGGAAGATAGAGCAAGGGGAGAGGACAAGTGCTGAAGTGGAAGAATTTGCTAAACATATCAAGTGTCTACATGAGGAGGTTCAGGCACACATTACCAAGATGAATCAAGAGTATAAAGCTAGGTCTGATCAAAGGAGAAGACATAAGGAATTCCATGTAGGGGATCTAGTCATGGTGCACTTACAAAAAGAAAGATTTCCAGCCGGTACTTACAACAAGCTGAAAATGAAGAAATTTCGCCCTTGCAAAATTTTGAAGAAACATGACTCAAGAAATGCATATGAGGTGGAGTTGCTAGATGGTATTAACATTTCTCCCATTTTCAACATTGCAGATTTAACAGAGTATCATGATGATGGTGTAGATGAGGAGCTGGTGTTAGAGCTATGTCTAATTCCTGCTTCTAAGAAGGAGGAGATAGAAGACACTCTAGATCATCGTGTGCATAGGAGTACCAGAAATAAGCAGTATGAAGAGTATTTGGTCAAATGGAAAGGATGATCGAACAAGGACTAAACTTGGATTTCAGCACCTGAGGTTTCCCATTTTGGATTTTCTCTACCATTCATAAAGTGACAGGGTCACTTTTCAATCTACCCTGGGTGTCTAATGCAGGAGCATCCAGAGGTATAAGGGCAATCCTGTGTCACCCAAAAAAATGTACTTAGACTTAGTTTCTATTTCATGTCTTTTCATTTTTGGACACCCATTTGGGTCAAATAAAGGTTCCAACTCTCACAGTTCCACTATCGGTGTGGTAGTAAATCCCAAAAAAATAGGAGTATGTAATTGGGTCATCATTTTGGTAAACTAGAAGGTGTGAATTGGCTAGATGAATGTAATTTTGATTTAGAGCATTCCAAAAAAAGAATCAGGTCAAAAGGCGTCACGGTTTGAAAGTTATTGCAGTTTTTCAAGTTTTGGAGACCTCCTAAGAATGCTTCAAAGTTATATTAGGGTCATTAAATGACCTCAAAAAGGGCTGAAAAATGGGGGATGAGCAAAGCTGGTCTATAGGGCTATAGAGCACTTTGAGAGCTTTTCGAAAATGTAAACGGTTTGTCAATCGGAGCTACAGTTCAAAAGTTATGCCTCTTGAAAGTTCGGTTACCGTTTCTAGATTCTTCTAGATTTGCGCCGACTTCTAACACAACTTTTGGAGCCTTCTATTTGGTCATTGGATGCCTACTAGCACTTTCTAGAATGTATTCCTAGTCCTTAACCCTCCGGGGTCTATTTAAGGAGATTCCTAGCATTGTAAAAGGCAGTTCAGAGTGGAGTTTGAAAGGAGGTACTGAAAGGAGAAATTATCTCCACATTTATGCTATTGTAAGCCCTTAGGGCATGTTTTGAAGTTTATTTTCTCTATACTATTTGTACTAACTTATTTTCTCAGTTAATATAATTTCCCCCTTTTCTGTTGTGTCCATTGTGTGTGGGTTGTGTCCCCATCAAAGATGATGGCTAATTTGAGGCAACTATATTTTTGACTAGGGGTCAAATGAGATGTGACAAAGTATGTTGCCTAGTGTTTGGAATATATGTGTGTCACAGCTAAGCATGTCTATCTGATAGGATGTCTATACCCACATGATATTTGATAGTATAAATGGAAATTTATCAGCATGAACTTTGTTAAAGCTTTACCCATGACTTGACACAAGTATGATATTATCTTGGTTGTACTAAAAAAATTAACAAAAGCTACCCATTTCATTCATGGTAATCTGAAGGATGAATCACTAGTCTCGAAAAGGAAATTTTTTCAAGAGATATTTCAACAACATGGTATTCCAAAAACCATCATCTCCAACAAGGATACTCAAATGACTTCAAGGTTTTGGACAACCTTGAACTCTGCTTTGGGTACATGCCTAAATTTCAGCACAACTTATCACCCTTAGAATTATGTGTAGACTAAGAGGGTGAATTAGGTGCTAAAAGATTTGTTACACATATACTGTATAGATCAACAGTAAAAATGGGAGGATTATCTTCTATTGGTAGAGTTTTCCTATAATAAATCCTTTCCTTCCTCTTTAAGTATGGCTCCTTTTTAAGCTCTTTATGGATGCAAGTGTCATACTCCTATTAGTTAGGATATGGTCTAGGACAAGATTATTGTGGGCTCTCAGGAGTTGAAAGAAATGGAAGGGTGGATGCTAGTAATCCACATTCAACTAAAGGAGGCAACAAACTGTTAGAAGAGCTATGCTGACAAGAAACACACTTTCTCACAGTTCTAGACTGGGGATAAGGTATTTTTGAAGTTGAAAACACAAAAGAATTCAATCTCATTTGGAAAGAGTTTCAAGATCACATTGAGATTTGTTGGCCCTTTTGAGGTGCTAGAGGTAATTGACCAAGTTGCTTATTGACTTTCTGCTACTTGTGTTAGCCAGCATTCATAATGTTTTTCATGTTTCACTTATTAAGCCATATCATCGTAATATATCTAATGTACTTGAATAGAATACATTATAGGTATAGGACATAGGGGTGATGGAAGTTCATCCCACCTAACTTATTGAGCAACATACCATCAAGGTACAAGATAAATATGTCCTTTAGTACAAGTTCAATTGGTACCAATTTGGTATAGATACGCCACCTAGGAAGATGCAAAGGATTTACATAAATCGTTCTCTCATCTCTTTGTATAGATGCTTCCTTTTAGATAGATATTAGTTTTGGATGTGATGTATCTTCATGATTCTGGGTTTGAAATCAAGACAATGCCTCTTCCTAGAAGGGAGGGATGTCACATCTCACTTTATTTTTCATTTGAGGGTTTTACTTATGTGTCAATTTGACACATTTGACCTAGTCAATTTTTGTTTTAGATTTGGAAATTTATAGATATTAAGTTGATTACTATTAGTTATGTTACTAAGTTATATGGTGAATTGATTTTTACATGATTAAAACAATTAACTAATGCATTGGTATCTTGTGGAAATGTTATATTTTAATACCAATGTGATTATATTAATATCTTTTAATCATAATTGTGAAATAGTTAATACTGTTTTCATATATTGATGATTTTAATAATGTTATGTTTTTATGATGTGACATGTCAGATTATGATGGATACTCACTCATTGTTGGTTGCATGTGTCTGAGTGGATGGAGGATTCATCAAGAGAAGAGTGTGGTTGAGGTAGAGAGGGTTAGCCCCTCAAAAGGAGATGAATCAGATGATCTTAGGCCCATTGATAGAAACCAGTTAGGATTTAATGAACTTATTTGATGTCACATTTTCTTAGCTTAACCCTTATATACTCAAAGTGAAATTTACATGATTGCAATGGATGTGGTATTATGGAAAGATGTATAGTTAGTATGTTATTATATTATTAAAATGATGGGTGATTATGAAAATGGAAAAATAAAATAAAAATCTTCACATCTTGATTATATAATAGGACATCAATGCATTTTAAATATTTATACATTACCACCATAGCATTGTTTTCCTTTTTCTAACTTGTTAAACAAAACACCTATGTTCTACACTTGCCTATCATTGCTAGCATTTGGAAAATACAACAAGGAACCACTATAGCTAGGAATTAGGTAAGTTATTTACAAGTTTTCTTTATAAAAACATGAAGAGGAGAGCATGAAAGGTATCGGCAGTTGGAGTAGGAAGATTGGTAGAACAAACAAATTGTAATCAAGTTCCTCTCTATAAAAAACTAGAATGTTCTTGTTAATTTGTTTGAAGAATTTTTTCCTTACTCCTCTTAATGAACTTCATGTTGTGTGTCTATGAAATTAAGATGAGCTTAGAGTTTCTTATATTGACATTGAGCTTTCAATTTTTTCTATGTACTATGTTTTCATATTGGAAATTAAGTGTAGCACAAGTCATGTAGATGGCTCGAACCATACCATTTGGATGAACCACACCCACACCTTCAACAGTCTCAAATTCATTTGTAATATGACTTTATGTTAAGATATATGGAAAAATCCCATTAGGGAAACACAAAATTGGCACAAATTGTAGGAAAAAAAATCATACTATTCAAAATTTAACAATACCTCTATCTAACTATTTTTTTCCTAGTAAATTATGGTTTGGAATGCACACTAGGGTGTGCTCATTAGAGAGAAACCAGAAAGAACTACAATCACAAAACCTGAAACAAACTATAGCTCCACAGTTTTAAAACCACCTAGCTCCACAAGCCTTTTCAATTGAGAAATGTGTTTGCCTAGATTCATATATGACCAACTTGCTAAGAGACTCTGCACCAATTCTTATTAGAACTTTGTCCTGTGTAGCTAATAAAGATACCAATATACCTTCACTTGTTGAGCCTTGAATAACACCACTTTCAAAGCTTTGGTTCTTCATTACTTCCTTAAATAAGAACTGGTTGCATTATGCTTTACATGAATGTTGTATTGAATTTTTGTAAAGAAACCAAAACCTAAAGACTCCTTTTGGAGCATTTTCTATCTATTGGATGCAATGAAATTAGATTTAGTGGAGTCATTAATGTGTTCAAAAGTAGTCAACTATGAAACCAAGTTATAATTCTTTGTTGCTTCAGAATGTTGAGTTGCTAGATCTTTTAGGATCATAGTAAAAGGTTAAAGAGATATAATAAGCATGGACTTTGAACCATCTTTAACCCTTAAATGTTTTCTGAAGAATTGAAAAATTGGGAGCTTTAGATTGTAAAACTATTTATTTAACCACTATATTGGTAATGCTATAGATGTAAAATTTTAAACCTTAGGGGATAATGGAAAATTTGATTCCTTGTACTGTTAAATATATTGTTTTATTCTATGTAAATTCAGATGTATTGTAACCACTACTGAACCTAGTTCATGTTGACACCTCTGTATCAACCAAAAAGTTTATATTCTATAGATTACAATGCAACTACTATAGAATGAAACACTAAATTTAGGTGATAATTAAATTAGGATGCATATTATTGAGTTGAGCTGTGATTTGGATACTTTTCTTTCTATCATTTGAATGATTTTCACTACTACATGGAAGGGTGTAATGTGGCAATATGGGAAGGATATAATGGATCTTGCATGCTTAGTTTCTTCTATCTACAAGTTATATAGAATGGATATATGTTGCTTTTGTTTCTTTTGCAAGATTACTCTGGCTTTAAACCTGCTTGGCCAAGCTATTTCATTACTGTGTTTAATATACTATTTTAGGTAATGCATATGTGTGTGACTATTCTTACTCTCTAGTGCACGAGTAGATTGTAGAGTTATTTTTTTTCATCCCTACCACATTTAATGATTAGGATATTTGGCACATAGTTGCATGTACTATGCTTCACGACTGCACCAAATCCATCTGGTTTGTCTTGTTCTAGGAAGTTACATTTCTTGTGCTAGGGTCTTGGTATTCTTTATGTTAGGAAGAATCCTATGGGAGTAATTACTCAATGCTTAACATGGTAAAAGTGCCTGGGCCACACTCTTGTATCATATAGGAGATGGACAATGTCTCACAACTTTAGAGTCTAGGTCACATAGAAGGAGACATGGCAAGAATTGTGAAACTTGGAAATTGGTTTTACTTTAATCTTTGAGATGTACCATTTTTATGTAAATTATTAATTGACAATGTAATTTTGACATGCTTGATCTATATGTGATTAGTCATTATAAGTTATTTAGCTGAAAAATTTATAGACCAACATCCTAAACTTATGTTGTAACTTAACTTGGCATTCATCTTTAAGATTAACTTTAAGATATATCAATGTGATTGGAAAGTGTATCTTTGATGATCATTAATTACTTTTTTCTTCTTATACAAGTTGGACATGGAACTGGATAAACAATGTGGGACAACAAGTAAGACATTATAATGTTGCATTCTTTTCATTGTTAACAAATTGTCATTAATGAATTTAATTATGGTAACACATGATTGTTTGACTTTTCAAACATGTTTTCCAAGGTATTTTTCTCTATTTTCCTTGGAAATTTGTGATGTGGCAATTCTAAATAGGGCATGGTTCTTACACAATATGAGTTTAGTTAAAATGTAGGAAAATTCCTAGAATGACTGTAGGCTCTTTGCTGGCTTAGATTCCTTGCCATGGATGTCAAAGCGAGATATATTAATATTACTTGAATGGAAGTTAACTTAATATTCTAAAAATAAAATTGATATTGAAATTGAAAGTTACCTATATATATTTATGTATGTTTAAATTTAAGTTACCTATATATATATATATATATATATATATATATATATATATATATATATATTGTGATATTGGTTTAAATTTCAATATATATAACTTAATATGAATATTAAGTTACCTATATATATTTAAACCAATATCAAAATAATATTACTTAGTTGATATTGATCAGGTATTAAATATATTTCATCTGCATGTTTTATGTCATGTATTTTTTGTTCTTATGATAGATTTTGTGTATGGGTAGCATTTATGTGTGGATGGAAACTCTATCCTTAAGACTTTCAAAATAGTTTTGTGTCAAAATTATTATGTTCTTTTATTGTAAGAGATGATGAGCATTATTGTATTGAGATCTTACTTGGTCATTTTGTTTCTTCTTCTGTGTTTGTTCTATAATCTAGATGATGACATTTATTTCTAATTTACTTCACTACAACATTTGGGCTCAAATTGTGATGACAGGCCATCACACTTTCAATAGTCACCCATTACAAAAGAGATAGTACTAGGAATTGGTCCCCATCAAATGGGCATCAAACTTTTGCTATCACAGATGACAAGTGCCCAGATTGCAATTATGATACCATTAGCCATCAAAATTTGAAAGAAAGGAAAGCCAAGATTCCATCTTCATGTCATGGGTATTGTGATAGCTTACTATTGCAAAACTGATGGCTTACATTTTCTATATGCCATTACTAGTGTGATGGTTGTGCTACAGGGCCAATGAAAACTAGTTTGATAGGCCATCACAATGGCAACAATGTGTGACAAAAATGTTGTTGGAGCGATGGTTGCCCATTAGCTAGATATTCACAATTGTGACAACTTGTTGAATTATTAAAAGAAAAATTGGTTATAATTTTCTATTTAATGTACTCTACTTCAAATTATTATAATTTTCTATTTAATGTTATAGTTTCTTACATCAAGAAAATAAGATAAGAAAAATATCAATACATATACAATGTTACCTTATTATTGATCTCTAAAACTAATGTTCATTACTATTTATAAAATATTTACAAACACTTAAAAAAATTACATTTAAAACTCATCAAAATTAAAATACAAAGCTTAAATAATTGGAACTGATGTGAGTTATCAAGCCATTCAAAGTTATAACTTCCATAAGAGATGTATAGTTAGAGAGAGACAATGATGACAACATTAGTTTGGTTTTACATTTCCCAAGCTCACCGCCTTTCAATACTTGTCAATAGCCATTGTTTTTGGCAATGGTTTTCCATAGCTTTGGTTTGAGGCTAACAAAAATTGTAAGAACATATAGACCCTCCTCAAAAGATGATGTGTCTTCCATTAATGGTGCCTTACATGATCAATGTGCCCATTTAAAGATTGTTTGTGAACTATGTGAGCCAATGCCTCATGACTATGCTCTCATAGATATTCATTCAAAATATGGAATCATTAATTTTTTTGGCATACCATTTCAGAAAAATACCCCAAATTGACATAGCCATCTTCAACATACTTCCACACAGGTTTAATTTCATGTTTCATATATGCAGATCTCTCATTAAAATGTCTTCTCTCCATTCTAGTTGTGGTACGAATGAGGTACTCGACTATTTGATAAAGTTTCCTATAAGAAATTATTTCAGATGCAAGGTGAAATCGTACGAAAGTGCACAAAGTGAATATATTTTTATCCTACCACCTCTTACATTTTCTGCATCATTGAGGTCTCCATGCACATAGACACATCCTAAACCTTGTTCCCAATTTTGTATGTTTGTTTTGAATTAAAAATAAATAAATTAATGCATAGATCATAAATGTATTTGGAGTTGCATATTGTTGTTGTTCACTAGAAACTATTGGAAGACATACTTCAAGATAAACATATCAAACATATCATAGAAAGTTATTGTTGATAATTAAGTCCATTGCCAATGACATGTATTAGGTTCACATAGAAGGTCCTCAAATAACTAAAACAGATTAGATATATATACTTACTTTCATGATCAAGAGCAATGCTCCTTAATGTGAAAGCAAACTAGAAACTTTGAATTATTATACTATGATTTGAACTCTGCAAGCATGTATATAAGGAACAAAGACATATCTTATTATAATATGAATGATTTGGTATAGTTGATATGCTATTTGCAATAAGATATGTTGTTGCAATTGTTATTGTTGCTACGACAATGGTTGTAGAAATATTTTCCAATGAGACAACCATCATGTCAAGAATTGGACCAGTATCACCAACCTAAAAGATTCTCAAGTGGACCAGCCATCATGTCAAGAATTGGATCAGAATCACCAACCTGAAAAATTCTCCAATGGACTAGCCATCATATCGGTAGATATCATATATAAACCTATAAATGTAGCCAATGAAGTTTGACTTTTTCATATTGTAATTTGCAACAAGAATTATAAATGTTTCCTACTTTCTCCATTAAGTGTTGCATGTCATATAGAACACATAGTGCAAGTCCATTTTGAAGGGACTAGTGTTTCTCACTATCAAAATAATGAAACATGGGTTCAAGTACACAACTTATTGTGGTGTCCTCCTTTTCTAATTTGACCATGTTTTAAAGACAAATATTTGACCAAAATTTAGGATCCTCTGCTTCCTCCCTGTAATATTATTCAACATATCACTAGACTCAAAAGAAATAATGAGAATTGTTCATGAGAACGCTATGAAACAACAAAATTCAAATTCTTCTTGATGTCTCCCAATTTACAACAAAAGATATCAAATGCAACAACAAAAAATTGAGCTAAATATACAAGAAAAAAATTCTACCTTTGAAGCACAATGACCAGTTGCAACCTCATTTGTTGATAACCTTCCCCTTAAAGGTGTTGCATGGGAAGCTATAAACATGAGTTTTCCTTGTATTGAAAATATTTTAATCTCCTCAACACTACTATATTCTTCTTCTAAGGCCTCTTCCTTTGGACATGGAAGGAAAGAGTCTCATAAGCTCTTAGATATAAAAATCTCTCCAATTCTTATCTGGCTAATTGTAAGTAGAAGCGAGATAAATCCCAACAACATCAATTCTGCAAGCATTTCAGAAGAAAACAAGCTAAATACTTTAATTATGTTATTTACATTAGATCATGCTTTCTAATATCTTTCTCTTATCTGTAGGATGAATCATAGAATGTGATCCAAGATGTTGATGCAAAAATAAAAATGCAATAAAAAATGATTGTAGATAAATAGAAACAATAGAATACCTTAGAGAGGAATAATTTGAGGCAATCCCATAGAAATCCATTCTTTCAAATACTTCATACACTACAACCAAATTTCATAAATCGGTGAGTTTTAGTATGGTTTCACTTGGTTTCAAGAATAGTTTAAGATTCTCTACTAATTAGGGGTAACTATGTGGTAGGTGGAAGCTCATTTGTCACCCCACTTTCCCCCTCCCCCGAAAATCTGAATCCCCCATCAACATCTAAAATTTATTCATTCTATTAATAAAATGTAACATAAGAACATTCACCTAAATATTCTATAGAACATAAAAAAATTCATTCATTCATTAGAATATTCACATTAACATTAAAACATAATATTCATTAGTACACTTGTAGAAGTTGATGAAAGCCAACTTCATAGCTCACCAAGATCACCTATATGCAAATAACCTGTCGAAGGGAAACCAAACAAGGAAGAGGTGGAGCTTGGAAAAACTAAATGGATTGAGAGAGAAGATATTAAATACAAAGAAAAATGTGTTGAGAAATATAATGAGAAAGCCCAAATATAAAGGCCTCAGGGAGACTTCTAGAACAAGGTAGAAGGTGCTAAGAGATAAGTATGACAACTAAGCATACATCCACAAAAGGTAGATTATCCTCGATCAAGGTGAGGAGATAACTATGACTTAGATCAGAACAAACTCCTATGTTGTCAATAAATCCTACAATAAAACTATTAAATAAATGCATTAACCTAAGTAAACTTAAGTAAAAGCATAAATAATAATGATTTACTCTAACAGCCCCCCTTAAGTGCAACTTAGGGAAATGCACTTGATCTCACAATAGCTAAGATGAAATGTAGAATGGGTCCTGACAATGAGGCCATGTTAGGTACCCATGTGCAATTCAAAGAAATGCAACCTCTAAAAATGGAGAAAGAGAGAAAACCACATGGGAAAAACCCTCCCTCAAAAAGAGGTAAGAAAACCTAGTGAAGGACTGAAGAAGCTTCCAACTAGATAAATGTCCTATAAAATAGGAACAAATAGAAGATCATGAAGAGCATCACTAAAGCATGAAGAAGCTGCAAATTCTATTAGAAAGAAACTTCTTATCTAAAGATCCTTAATGGAAATAGAAGGCATGAACCAAGACTGTCTATATGGTAGATGATCCATCTCACTGAAATGCATAGGTAGCCAACCACTACAATCACCTAGTATATAGGATCAAATATTAAATATATATCTCACACTATCAAACCATCAAACCAAGGAAGCATTAGGAATAATGGAATAAACCCCCCTTAATGCAGATAGGGTGAGATGATAGATAACTGAGAAAGTGGGCCAAAATCCTCTGCAAAAAGAACCAAGAACAATGAGAGAGAGGAAGAGGTACAAACACCTATAAAGGCACATGTCACTGACACATCATGGGGCTAATGTCATGGAAGGGACACTTACTTGACAAAGGAAGAGACCACAAAAATGGAAACAACTAACCCCCCCATGGTGCTTTATAAAATAGCACAAGTACAACTATCTCAAAACAATGTTCATGAAAAATGAAATGTAAGATGACACGTTATCTCATTTTGTTCTCATAAGGATGCATACAAATGATATCAATAATGATCACAAAGGGAAAAAAATTGATACAAAAGATAGTACAGCCTAAAACAAAAGATCTCATTCCATGAAATTGATCCTTAGACCCAAAACACCCAAGATATCCACCATAGAGAAAAAATGCCAAAAACATAATAGAAAGAGCATGGGGTAGAATCTAAAGGAAATGAAAAAATTTCCAAAAAAGAAAACAAAACCAGCTTTCTAAAAATATAACATTTTCAAAAAATAGAGATGGGATGCACAAGATATGCTTGCTTGAGTGAAAAATAAAAGTTTGGACTTTGGCTACAAAAATGAGTCCCAAAACTAGATCAAAAATAGAAAATACCTACACCAATGTCTCCATCTTGTAGCCAACTTTTTGACACTTCTTTTGGATTGGGAAAATATCTCCACATGCACAAGTTATGGCCAAAAACTGTGAGTAGGTCAAAAAGGACCTTAGAGAGCTTACAGGTGTGATGATGTAGTGCTACCATCATGTTGATGTCAGCAAGTCACTATGCATTAAAATTGATAGCTATGGGGCTATCGTAGCAGAGAAAAGTGCCACATGTTAGTGCCATGTGGTGAGTTGTCCAAGTACTGACATGGTAGGGGCCATGTGGCAAGTGCCAACATGGAAACCATGCCACATGGCACACAAAAAATGTGCCAACTATTTTAATAGGCCATGTAGACTATAGATGTGGTAGGTGTGGTGCATTTGCAAAGAAGTCTAGCAGAAGTGTTGCAGGAGCAGCAAGGACTGGGGGCAATGCCAGTCACATAGATACTAGAGCGGAGTGGTGGTGGTTGCAGAGCAGTGCTCTAGTGGAAGCCAAGTAGTGGTGTCATTGTGACAGTGCATAAGCTACATGTGAGTATGGTAATGGTGGCCCTAGGGTGGCATGGTGGTGGCATGACAACCCCGCTACTACAAATTTTTAAATATTTTTTGCACAAAAATTCCATATAGTTTGTACAGTTGGCCTGTATGGGCAAAAAAAATTCTCTAGATGCGAAAAATCCAAAATTGAAAAGTTTTATATGAATTTTGACTATAAGTAGCCTTCTGAACTCAATGAAAATATTCATTTAGGCCCAAAGTGAATCAAAAAATTTCTCTTTCTCTTTACTAAAGAAAAATACATAAACAAACTAGGGTTTGTGTGTCTGAATCACAGATTCAAAAATCCTTCAAACAAAAAGTAGTAGGGAGACTCTGATACCATGTACAAGTTGATGAAAGCCAACATCACAGCTCCCCAAGATCACCTAGATGAAAATAACCTGTCGAAGGGAAATGAAAGCAGGAAGAGGTGGAGCTTGGAAAAACTAAATGGACTAAGAGAGAAGATATTGCAAACAAAGAAAAATGTATTGTTATACAATATGCATTGAAAATGAGTTGAGAAATATAATAAGTGAGAGAACTTGAATATAAAGGCTTCAAGGAGACTTCTAGAACAAGTTAGAAAGTAGTAGGAGATAAGTATGACAACTAAGCATACATCCACAATAGGTGGATTATCCTCGATCAAGGTGAGGAGATAACTATGACTTAGATTAGGAACAGAATCTTGTGTTGTCAACAACTCATAAACTATAACTATTAAATAAATGCATTAACCTAAGTAAAACTGTAGATAATAATTATTTACTCTAACAACATTCACATGAACAATCAATGGAACATAAAATAAAACATCTTGACATAAACATCAGTCATTATCAAATAAGTTACATAAGTTCACATGAATCATTTCTTTTTTATTTTTTTTATTTTTTTGTCCTTCCCTATATTGTTGAAATGTCACATCCATGTTGTCATTAATATTTCTTCTCACCCATGGACATCCTCTTGTTGTCCTTTGCAAAGGTGGATCCTTTGCAATAACAAATAAAGGTGTTAAATTTTAAAAAGTTGAGACTTCAAATATTTTAAAGAACATAGTACTACTATTTACCTTGTCCAACCACATCATCTTGCCTATTGGTTTGGACCTCAACATGCTCTTCAAGAACAACCTCTACATCCTATGCAATTGCAATACAAGATGTTTTCATAATCCCAACACATAGTATAGTTAAATTTGTATTAATACAACAAATTCAATTTAAAATGTTTACATGTATTAGTAATTCATAAATAAAATATCAAATATAAAATATATACCTTGAGTAGTAGGATCCACATTCAAATCGTTGCCTCTATGGTGCTCATCTGATGTATCAAGATTGGCAAGCTGAAATCCAATGTAAATAATTAGTGCATTTATCAATAATATATACATATAAATACAAGACAAATACTAAGAAATCCTAAAAATTCATTTTATCACATATAATATATTCACTTAAAAATTTTAAACAAATATATAATCGTTATTTCCTTACTTAAAATAAACATAAGAACATATATTTTTTTAACTTAATATCAAATAAACAAATTGCTAAAGTATCAATTTGAAATAAAAATGAGTTGACTTATGTACCTCTTTGATAGATCCAATAGAAGAACCTTGTGCACTCATTGCTCAGAGTCATTCAACCACAACTGTATAGCCTTTTGTGTAGGTTAATTTCTTGTCCTCTTGAGAAGTTGTTTTTTTAAACTCCATGGCCTACATTTTTGCTTGGTATCATGAATTGTTTTTGTAATCAATTTAATCAAGACCAAATTGTTTACAATTTGTAAATATTTTGTATATAATTTTTCATTTACTTATACTTACAATTTGTGCAACATGTTTTGAATATCCACCCAAGCTAAGCTTGTGCTTCTTGTGCTTCTGTTTTCTTGCTTCGGTTGCCTTTGATGTGTCAGGTAACCTATGTGAAATTTGAAATATGTTAGATCACATAAGTATTAAGAGTAATTATTACATAATTTAATTCTTAATATTATTACATACCTTCCTTCCTTGGGTGGTGCCATTAATTCACCATCATCTCTTGCATTTCTCTTAGTGGCATCCTTTTTAAGACTCTCCCACTCAGTAATAGGAATATAGGGGCACACTCATAACAAGGTTTTTTTTTTTTCATTTGGGTCCTGTAGTTGTACCTAATATAATTCAAATATTGGCCCTCTTTTTCAAGGATCCTAAGTCTTTGAAAGACGGTGGGTCAAAAAGTGTTGTTATGGCATCAATGAGTTGGTCCTTTAACTCTTTTGCTTGCAAATTCCACCTTTTAAGAAAAGAAAAATGATCTTAGATTCATATATGAAGTGAAGCTACCTTTTAATTTACTTGAAGATTGACGAAATTAAGGGAACATGATCCAGTGATGAAATCAAGATATGGTACCCAGTGTGTATGGCTAGCCCAAATATACACAAACATTCATCACTAAGTTTTTCATAAAATATATCATTCCTTGAAAAATACTAATGGGATTAGTAGTTATTGCAAGGGACTACATGGGAGGTTAGTACATTTGACTATTATTATAAGATTGTATAGTAAAAAAAAGGAACAATCTTTAAAGTACATGGAAGATGGACTACTCTCAGGGGTAGACCATCTTCATTGATAATGACCAATTGATTACAACTCTTTATTCTTCCTATATATCTAACATAGGAACACCTAGGAAGGTCTTCATCTCCTCCTACATAAAATGAATCCAATATTACAAAATTCCCTCTAAGAAATAATAGTTCAAGTGAAATAAACACATGAAAAATGAAAGAGAAAAAGAGTAATTTACTTAGCAATAGACAGTGCCACCACATTGATTTTCGAGCTATGTGTTACTAAATTTGCTATCAACAATACCTCTTTGGTTCAATTCCTTGTACTAGGTGACATAGTGAACAAAGGATCAATGGTAGGAGCTAAAAAATGAGATTGTTATAGCACAATAAACATGCAATGTGTAGGACAGAACATGCAATGTACTTAACCCACTTGGAGTATTTTCCTCTTGGGCATCGCCCCTGTACATCCTCAACATCCTCTAAAAAAAAACACATATGCATTTTATTTAATGACATAAATAAAAGAGTATACTATAAAAAATGTTATTGAACTTTTCTTATAATTAAAAACTAGATTAATAGTTACTTTATATTTGTGAACTAGGTTCATTAACTTATCCTCCATGTTTTGCAATGTAGGAGTCTAGGGTTGAGTTCATGCCAATTGTGATATCCTTCTTTCTATATTATGAATAACATTTTTTAGTGTACCTATAGGATCAGGGGCTAAGTCAAAATCAATAATAAATTCATCTAGTTCATCACGCATCTTCTCATCCTTGTGGACTACTTTTTCCTTTCACTTTTCCTAATTAGCACTCATTTATAAGAGCAATATTATTAGCTCTATATTTAAAATACAAATTAACATATTTCTTGTATCTAATTTGTACAACAACAATGAGTTTTACTTTTTGGGAAGGAGAATCATTTTCATCATGTGTATCCTATGGCTGTTGATCCATACTATAGCCCTGCATTTCAAAAAAAAATCATTGAGACATGTTAAAATACATGTGTTATTATTATAAGTTAGAAAAATTTATATATATACATTTAATGGTGAGTTGGATTCATTTATTGGAGTTAATTTTAAATGTGCATAGTATGTACCACCTCACCCATGATAGTGGCCTTGTTTGTATCTATGTGATTCAAATTGTAAATAGTGAGAAGCTTTTTACCTCCACATATTGATTTTATCACACATACAAATACATGATTCTCCTCATAGGCCTCAAATATGCAATTGGGTCTCTACTTAGGTGACACAAGTCATATGCTATTTATAAAATCAGCAATATTCACTAATGCTTTTGACCTTCCATCAATGTATATAGCTACTATTTTACTTTGATCACTAACTTTTTGTTGTATATAATTTCCTGCTAGTGCATACCTACACATACTTTTTTTATATCTAACAATCTACATCTTACTATTTTAATCATAGAAAGGTCTAAGATACTGCATCCATTCAAAAACCTTTTTGTAAGAGACCTTTATGTCGTCCATGGAAAATAGGCCCAAACCATGTAATGAGGATGGTGCTATGCAATATATCCTCTCTCCAACACAAAAATTAGTGTTTATTGGAGGAAGTTCATTGGAGACACATTGTTTACGTAGATATGTGTACCTAAAGGACACATCAGAGTCACCTTCACTCTCATCATCATAAGAACATGACCACCCTTGAGCAAGGAAAAATTTCATGTGCTTATTGAATTTATTTTTGATATTTTGGCATTGAGTCGATCTCATTGATTTAGACATACTAAATGTCTCACTTTCTTCTTCCATTCTAAAATTTTCCTCACTCGAGGAAGATAAATCTAACAAATACCTATTCATTGGTACCCTATTTTGATCAAATTCCTTTGTATTATCTGACATGATCCTTCTTCAAATGAATAAATTGTTCTTGTATGCTTATTTAGTTGGTTGTATATATATGCAAAAACATTAGACATGTTATACTTAATATTTATATCAGCACATATGGTTTTGAAAGAAAAACTTGGTGTAATAAATATGTATATCTACACAAATATTGGACATGTTGTACTGAATGCTTATATCTACTCATATGATTTTGAAATAAAAATTTGGTGTAATTAATGTGCATAGCTAAAAAAATATTGGATATGTTGCACTTAATGTTTATATCTACACATATGGTTTTGAAAGACAAATTTAGTATAATTAATGTGTATATCTTCTAAAATATTGGACATGTTGTAATTAATGTTTATATATGCACATATAATTTTGAAAGAAAAATTTGGTGTAATTAAGGTGTATAGTTGGAAAAATATTGGACATGTTGAACTTAATATTTATATCTACACATATGATTTTGAAAGAAAAATTTGTGTATTTATGCCTCTTCATTTCGATTTTGTTCAAGGGAAACTTGTCAATGGTAATAGAAAACAAGAATGCATTTTCTATGAGTTTACAATTCTTCAACAAACCAAATATTTTACAAGAGAGTGCACTTGAAGAATTGTTAACTCAATAACTGAAGGATATATACAAGATCATGGTGTGCCAAAAAGTGGCAATCTGAAAAATCTGTAGTTCTAAAATATCTCAAACCATTTCAAAATCTATTCAAACTTTTTTCCCACCCACCCTGATACTAAATGGAAACATTAATATCTTTATACGGTCTACTATATTTTTTGATACCAAACCTATATGGTCAACTTTAAAAACATCCTAAAATGTGCTTTTGGCCTATTTTTATGTGATTTTTATTTCAAACATGTAGCTGACGACTTTTTTTTCACCAAAATTTGATGAAATAAAAAGAGTTTCTTAAGAATGTTCTTATCTTTCCATAAACATAAGGTTTGTTAAATTATGAGTTTAGTAAGTAATTATTACTTATTTTCTAATGTAGTTACATATAAAGCATTGACTAACACACTACTTGAAAAACAACTATAACTTTCAAATGGTACAACATTTTTTAAATCCAAAAGATGCATCACATTTATGTTTCTTCTACTATAAGTGAAAAAAATGAAAAATTGAATTTTGCATAGTTTTGAATTAGTAAAGGTGGTTTATACACGAGAGTTTTTTAATTCTAAAAATACTAAAGAAAAAAATTAATTATTTATTATTTATTTAGGATAAAAGTACCCAAAAATATGTGTCACATCTAGGCTTGAGTCTACTACTTATATCTAGAATATTATTTAAAAATAGTATCATTTCATTTTGATTAAGGTGGTCAGACATACATCTACTTCTTATTTTTGTTCTGAATTTTTTGTAATTTTGCATTAAAATTCAAAATTTTGGCCAATCAGTTTTTTTTTGAGATAAGTCTTACTAGTTTAGAAACTAGATTCAATTTGCTAGAGATTATTTTCTTTCAGCTTTTTTATATAAAGTTAATAACAAGTAGAAAATTGCACGTCAAGTTGACATAACCTTGATTTTCTGATTTTTGACTGCCACTGTTGGAATATCTTATTGGAAAGAATGCTTCTGAGGGGGGCAGGGGGGCGGGGGTGAATCAGAAGTACTAGCCTTTTAACTGTTTCAAATCCTTAATAACATATTTTTGAAATGAACATGCATGCATATAAACATTAAGCAATCATAGGAAACCAATATGCATCACCACATAACACTTAAGATTTGGTAACCCAGAAAGCCTCTAGAAATAAGAAGGTAAAAGTGGGGTGGCGATAATACCCACAAAATCACTGCAGTAATAATGTTTGACCACTTCTGATGGTCTACCCTATTAAAGGCCTACCTTGTCAAAGGCTTTACACTATATAAATAGTGACCTGATTAAAGGATTTACAAACACTTTACATGAAGTATCACCCTGTCAAAGGATTTAGTCACCTAGTTAAAGGATCTATAAAATAGCTGCTAAGCTAACCTATCATCATAGGATTTCCTTTCTAATACAATGGCTAGAGAGTATTAGTTATAATAAACCTAGTGGCTTACAATCTTTCAATTGCTAAATACAAGCACTTGATCTGCTTTCTCTGATCTTGATCCTCTATGATCAAATTCTCTTTTCTCTTATATTAGTCTTCCTTATACACCTTTTTATCCATGCTCACTTATTCAATGTGATTTTATCTTCCTTATAAAGACACTCGAAGACTTAGGGTTAGGTATGGATCTATGATCCATATTTAATCTCTAATTTTTGCTTATTCCTTGCACATCTCTTATTGGTTGCATGCCTTCTCCATTTTTCTTATTGGCTACATGTAGATTGCATAGGAAACATAAATTATTTGATCTTATCACTTAAATCTTTTGAGATTCATCTTATGTTGGCTATGAAAATGGTTTACATCTGAGTTTGTGAGGTTTCAAACTCATATGTTGATTCTGAGTTACTTGGCACTTATGACTTCCTGATGGTCAGCACCTTCTGTAACTCAGCTTCTGTATATGCTCCTATCTTGCTTGGCATCATTTAAGACTCAGCACTGAATAATTCTTGGTACTTAGATCATATTCGGCACCTGTACTCAGTCAACACCTGATCTTCACTTAACACGTAAAGACTGCTTGGCACTTAAAGATCACTTGGCACCTGATGAATTTCCTAACTCAGCACATGCTGTGGCTCGGCATACATAGTGTACTCATCTTCAATGTGAAAAGTGATTAAGTGTGTTGGCACTCAAGTGTCAAAACCATGTTTAGACTAACAATCTCCCCCTTTGACATGAGTGTCAAAAACACTTAACTAAGCAATATTTATCTGATCTTATGAGTATGTATTCTGATCTGCTTGGTATGTATATAGAGGTTTATCAAAAATTTGTAACTTACAATATATATACCTCAAAATTATTATAACTCTTATAACTCCCCCTAAGTTGATCATGCCAATGTCTTGTGCCATTATGCCTAATGTTCTCTTTAATATATCTTCACAATATTATCTCCCCCTTAGAGTATTATCTCCCCCTTTTTGATATTTATGTCAAAGGGTCCTAAATAGTAATGCCATGTTTGGCCAAAAATTTCTTTTTTACCTCAAGGAGTATTTGGAGAGTTGCATCCCAATTATTTAAGGCCATGTCCAATTACTTTTATTGGATTGCAAGCTTTGCTGCAAGATCAACTAGTCCTTCATGTGTAGAAATATTGGGATCCTTCTTCATGACTATTTTTGGATACATTTTCTCCTTGTGCAATACTTCTAAGTGAGGAGTAACGAAGGCTTGAATTTGCATAAACTTTTCTTTGATAGTGGCCTCTTTATTGATAATGCAGCTAATTCCCTCTAAGTGTGTAATGTATGAGCAAATTGCTTTTCACTCTGTGCAGGATCTGGGGGTAGTTGCGTGCTGGGGAGTTTTAATTTACTCTCAAGGTTCAAAATTTTTTGATTTATTTTGTGTATGAACCTAGAAAAATCACACAATTTTTTGTAAAGGGAAAATATGTTCCCTAATACACTTTTTACATTTTCAAATTTCTTGGCTAGGTCAACCTATCCCAGAATTATGTTATTAGCTATTTTATGGTTGACTTTGCCTATAAACTTCTTTTCTTACCATTCCATTAGTTTTACATTAGTATCATGGTCTTCATTATTTACTTGGTCAACTATATCAGATAATTGCTCAAGTATTGGCCTGTTTGCATCTGGATGTTGAAGACTAAAAGCATCCATGAATATATCTTTTATTTCATTCATTGCCTACTTGTATTTGTAGTCTTTTCTCATTGCCTCTTGTCTCCTCGTCTTATCCAATGCACTCTATATTTCATTCATCTTTTCCTCATTTAGAGTGCTTGAATCATAATAGAGTATTTTGATTTCTTCATCAAGCTCAGAAATACCATAATGGATGGTCCTGGCTACCCTTGTAGAACTTGAACTTGGTGTACTGACATGTATGGTTATCTTTTTAGTACTCTGCTCATGACTGGGTTTGGTGGGAGTTGTTGTTTTTGGTAATTCAACCAAAGTTTGTATTGCAAACTCTTCTTTATTTTGAGTTTCTTCCTTCTCCTCTTCTTCTTGCTTGTCTTCTTCTTGTTGTGTCACTGCTACTGGAGGTGTACTCGCTGTCTGAACTATTATCCTTGTGATTACCTCTGTTGTTAAACTTGGCTCTTGATGAGTTTGAGTGACTAATCTTGGTGGTGAAAGAGGTGGTAGAAATGTAAGCCCGGTAGTTTGAATGATTTGAGGTGGTTGTTGTGATGGCACCTTAACTTCTTTGAGCTTATCTACTGACTTTTGAAGATTGTCCACACTGACCAATATGGGATTTGTACACAATTGTGCTTGTAGAGTTATTTGGTCAAGGATCTTAGTAAGATCCACTATAGGTAATGGATTGATGTTTTGACATGTAGTGTCAATAACATCCTTAATCTTTATGATTTCTGCAGGTGTGGTAGGTGAGTGAGGTGAGCTAGGAGGTGAAAGATGTGTTCCTTGTACACTTTTCTATTCATCAGTTCCTTTGTCTTCATCTTTTCTTTCTTCCTCTCTTTCTTTCTTATTTTCCTCTTCCTCAACCTTTTTCTCTTCTTCTGTTTTCTCTTCTCCCCTCTTACTTCTTTCTTCAAGTTTAGCAACAACTTCCTCTTTGTATATCTTTTCAAGAACATCTTCAAATGTTTTGTACACGTTTTTCCAAAGTCTTATTGTTCTTTGCAAAACTTCTTCAATTTTGTTTTGTAGGATGGAGAATGCCCTATATTTAGGTGTAAACCTTTTGTTATGCCTTTTGACTACTTGAGTTACCTATTCTTTTGTTAAATTAGATAGAAGGTTTGCTAGGGTTGATTCCCTCATCTCTTTCTCCATCTTTAGGCAGAAATGCCATCTGTCTTCTATAATTTTAGACAATTCCTTTGGCAATTGTCCATCTAGTTCAAGAGGTGTATACTTGAACTGTGCCATAAATACATAGATTGATTCTTCTATGCAATTTTGTTCCTCTTTACTGAACTTATTGAAATCAATCTTTTTCATTTCATTTAAGTCTCCATTCCTAATCTTGTTACATAATATATCAATTGAATATTTAGGAGGACTTACCTTTTCAGTTTGATCTTCTTCATTAGTATCAGGTTGGGCCACATATCTTTTCCTTTTCTTTGGCTCTTCTAGTGACTTTGTGTTTTCCTTCTTTGTGGCTTCCTCTTTAGCTTTTTGGGTAGATGCCCTTGTTGTAGCTCTGGTCATTGGCTTCTTTGGTGTTTGCACTGCAACTTTCTTTGGTGAGGGCTGAGAAGCAGGAGAGGTCTTTGTTTTCCTTTTAATGACTTTTCCTCTGATGGGTGCTTTCTTGGTTTTTTTTTCCTTGGCACTCTCATCTTTCTTTTCACCTTGATTTTGTGGCAATTCAAGTGACTCTTGTTCTGTCTCACCTTCTTCTTCTCCTTCACTAATCTCTTCTTCTTCACTTGCTGCACTTGTTTCTCCAACACCAAATTTCTTCTTTATCTACTTTACCAGCTTGTCCTTTTTCTTTACTATTGAGGTGGTCTTGAGTTCTGTAGCAACTCTTGATTTTACAGTGTCATATGTTCCAAATGCCTTGGCAGATTTTTCCATTTCCTTTGCAAGTAAAGTTGTAATGGCTACAAAAGCTTGATCAACATCAAGCTCATATCATAATGGTCTAAGCCATCTTGTTCTAGGAAGGACTGCTTGAATGTAAGTGCAATCAATATCAACAAGAAAACATATGTCATTCATATGCTTTTCTACTAGTGAGACTGGTATTCTCATTATGTTTTTCATTGCATTTTTGAAATCCTCAAAATAGATAGACATTTGATCATCAAAGCTATCTCCCATTTGTGTAATGAAATCATTAATTTGATCAACAATGGTTTTATTTTGACTCCAGTTGACTTTTCCAAATGAAGGGAATTCCTTCATTACATAGAAGAACATACAAACCAACACTAAACCAAATTTGCACTGTGCTCCCTTGGATTTTCTAATAGCTCCAAGATTTTCATTGATCTATTGCAACAAGAGCTCTGGAAGATCATAAGTGTGATCTTTCTTTATAAGTTTATGTGCCACATCTACTGCTATGAAGGGTACACTATTTAACCTACTGGATTGGTAAAACTTATGTGATATGATCCCTATAGAAAAATCTAAAAGGGGATCAGTTATGGTGTCTATAGTCATGCCTCTATTGTTCCACTTTGCTCCTGTATTCTTCTCAAATGTTTCCTTCTTTTTTCTTCTCAAGGTCTTTGGCCGATCTAGGGTTGGAAAGCCAGTAACCCTATGAACCATCTTCTTAGTAATCTTGACTTGCCCTTGTTCTAACTAGAATGATCCATCATGGATTCTGCTGAGTATAATGCGTATCCATTCATTTTTGAATACGATTGGAAAAACTAGGGCTTTGGTTAAACCCTTCTTTTCTATGATAGAAAACTCATCTTTTAGAATACCATTATCACAGAGTTTATCATAGGAATTAAAGATTTCCAAATCTCCTATGGCTCTTATTTTACAATTATAGCATTTTCAAACATCTTGAACCATAACAACTTTTTTAGGGATGGAAAATAGGGCACCAGAGGGATCATTTTTGTATGCAACCTCAGGTATAGGTCTAAACTTAGGTTTCTTAACTTCGTTGCTGACAAGTTGAATTTTATGACTCATTTTCTCTTGGGTCATTTTTGAGCTTGTTGCCATTTATATCCAAACTAGGGTTTTAACGATTTAAAGAAAAACTTCTCAAACTGGAAAACTCGGCACTTGAAGGAAATACCTGGATACATACTTTGATCACTTGGGTAGATGCTGAATTGCTGCAAATCACTAGTTGAAAGCTTGAAAATTGCTTAGACGTGCTCAAAGTAATCACTGTTTGTTTGAATGGCTCAAGAATAAATCGAATTTTACTTTTAAAAGAACAAAATTTTTCTTTTAATTCATTTTAGTACCTACACCTGTCACTCGGCTTCCAAATGTTTTTCAACTCGGCATCCACTCGGCAGCTATGCTTACTTGACATCTACTTACTTTGTTGATAACTTAGCATCCAAAGACAACTCGGCATCATTGTTTGAATTTTAGTCTTAGCATCTTATCTTATGCTTAATTCTTCTTTTCAGTGTTTCTTTGTCTTGGGACTGATGTATGATATAACTTTGTATATCAATCCCATATATCTCCCTTATGCTTAGTTTGATGAAGTCTGATCACTTGACTCGTTAGGTGAAGTGATCCCTTTGCTTGATGTACTGCATTCACCTTTCTTCTTCGAAGTCAGATTCATTTGTCCTCTTATGACATCAATCTTTTCTTTTCATTTGTTCGCTTCACTATTTGGTGCTTTGGACCTTGTAGGACAGTTCTTGCTAGTATGACCAATTTTCAAGCAACTAAAATATGTGGTTTGGCTCAACCATCTTTTATAGTTTCCCTTGAAATGTGTTCTTATGCAATTCTAGGATATATGTCCATATTTTTAACAATAGTACAATTGTACCTGGTGTTATAATCCTAATGGTAGTGGCTTTCATTTCCTTTTGCTGGTTGATTTGATGTCCACATGGGCTTTGATCTACATTCAAATGCCCTATGTCCATGTTCCTTGCAATTATGACAATGTGCATCAAATCTTTGTCTTCTTGGGATTTTGGATCTACAGTCATGTGTCATATGTCCTTGCATTTTGCACTTGTGACAGTAACTCTTGCTTTTATGTGTGTTTGGCTAATTGATTCTTCTACTCCTGCAAATATTAGTAGTATGTCCCTTTTTATTATAGTAATGACAATCAAGTTTAGAATCCTTACCTTTGTCACTTCTTTGCTCAACACTTTTTGAGGATTCACCAACTTTAGTGCTGTTGTATCCAAGTCCTGATGTATCATGGGTTGATCTTGAGAATTTCAACAACTGTTCAAAGTACTTTATGGCTTCGGTTGACTTGTTGAGATTCTCTGCTATCTCCTTTTCTCTGTTCAATTCATTCTATAATTGTTCATTCTGCATCCTCAAAGTAGAGATCTCAATATCTTTCATATTAAGTTCATGATGAAGGTTCATCATTTGAGCAAGTGTATCCATCTGCATGTTTGAGATCCTTGTTAATTCAGTACATTTTTCTTCCAGTCTATTTGCAAGATTTCTTTTGTCATCTTCCATCATGACTCTATCCTCAACTGCTCTTTTCTTTTGTTCAGCAATTTCACATAACATTATAGCCTGTGATTCATGTTCCATCTTGAGAGATCTTATCTCATTTTCTTGAGCTTTGTTTTTCTCCATCAGTTCTTCTATTGCTGCATCAAATTCTTTAGTGTCTCCATTGGAAAACACGTGTGTGGTATCAATCTCCTTGTAGTGTATGTCATTTTTAGCTATGGCTATCTCCTTTCTTCTTTTTAAAGATTTTCTCAATTTCACTCTAGCTTCCTTTACCTTTTGTAGAGCGAGATGCACATCTATCACCTGGTTTGTAATGATCTTTCCAAGTTTGAAAACTTCCATCCTTATATCTTTTCCACCAAGCTGTTAGGCTTCTCTTTGAGAGAAACTTGGCTCTGATACAAATTGTTGGAATATATTATTGGAAAGAATGCTTTTGAGGGGGGGGTGAATCAGAAGTACTAGCCTTTTAACTTTTTCAAATCCTTAATAACATATTTTTGAAATGAACATGTATGCATATAAACATTAAGCAATCATAAGAAACCAATATGTATCACCACATAACACTTAAGATTCAGTAACCCAGAAACCCTCCAGAAATAAGAAGGTAAAACTAGGGTGGGGATTATACCCACAAAATAATTGCAGTAATAATGTTTGACCACTTCTGATGGTCTGCCATGTTAAAGGCCTACCCTATCAAAGGCTTTACACTGTATCAATAGTGACCTGATTAAAGGATTTACAAACACTTTACATGAAGTGTCACCCTGTCAAAGGATTTAGTCACGTAGTTAAAGGATCTATAAAATAGCTACTAAGCTATCCTATTATCATAGGATTTCCTTTCTAATACAATGGCTAAAGAGTATTAGTTATACTAAACCTAATGGCTTGCAATCCTTCAATTGCTGAATATAGGCACTTGATCTGCTTTCTCTAATCTTGATCCTCTGTTATATGATTCTCTTATCTCTGTTATTAGTCTTCCTTATACACCTCTTTATCTATGCTCACTTATTCAATGTGATTTTGTCTTCCTTATAAAGACACTCGAAGACTTAGGGTTAGGTATGGATCTACAATCCATATTTAATCTTTGATTTTTGCTTATTCCTTGCACATCTCTTATTGGTTGCATGCCTTCTCCATTTTTCTTATTGGCTAAATGTAGATTGCATAGGAAATATAAATGATTTGATCTTATCACTTAAATCTTTTGAGATTCGTCTTATGTTGGCTATGAAAATAGTTTACATCTGAGTTTGTGAAGTTTTAAACTCATATGTTGATTCTGAGTTACTCGACACTTACTGCTTCCTAGTGCTCAACACCTTCTATAACTCAACTTCTGTATATGCTCCTATCTTTCTCGGCATCATTCAAGACTTAGCACTTGAATAATGCTTGGTACTTAGATCATACTCAGTACCTATAATCACTCAGCACTTGATCTTCCCTCAGCACCTGATCTTCGCTCAGCACTTGATGAATTTCTTGACTCGGCACATGCTGTGGCTCGGTGTACACAGTGTACTTGGCTTTAATGTGAAAAGTGGTTAAGTGTGTTGGCACTCATGTGTCAAAACCATGTTTAGACTAACAACCACTTAAGAGGATAGTTTGTTTGACCATAATTCTGCACACACCCAAAAACATGGTGTTGAAATAGTACTGAAAGTGCTCAGCATAAAAGGTCTACAAGTGAGGGTATTGACCAATATTTAAAACTTGAATGCTAAAATGAAAGCTATCACAGATCAAACACCTATGCCATAGTTCATTTGGTTCTTCTACATCTTTCATTAGTTCATATTTCAATGGAATTCTTTTTTCCTTCAAATGAGCTATCTATTGGTTTATCCATGTGCAAGTGAATGGTATTACACATGAATCATTATTGTGTCAAAACTTCATATTTGTTCAAAATAGCATTTGATCACCTTGGAATTTTTCATGTACTACATCTACATTTTCTTTTTCATTTCTTAGATGAGTTTTTCAAGGTTGGGAACCACTTCAACATCCTTTGTGTGGTTTAGAGCTAGGGTCATTATGGCATAGGCCTCGACATAGGAATGAGCCTCTTGATTATGGAATTATAAATAGAAGTAGAACTTTCTTATTAAACTCCTTACGCTCAACTCTTCACCAAAGTTATTCATTTAGTAGTGAGAATAGATTCTACAAATTCTTGGGAGCCAAGGGACCCTGAACCTATGCTACATTTTCTAATGACATGGGAGAAGTTACTATTAGATTCAATACTTCAACATTATGGATAATATAGGATGCCCAAATTAATAGTAACAATACATACTTAGGATCCTCGTAGGGAGATTATGCCAATGCATGCATGGTTATATCCTTGCCTTCCATTATTGGGCCAATGTATGCAACCTTTATATCTAACCATTCATTATAAGTTTGGGAATGAACTTCATATATAGCATGCAAGTGATACATCCACATATGCAATTTTATCACCTTGAAAAACTATATTTGATCATGCTAGCTAGAAACAATTAATTTTTCATTTTATGGTACCTAATCTGATGACAATTCTATAGGAATTTGTAATCAACCTAGCTAATCAGCAACTAGACCAATTTAACTAGGTTATGGCTTGTTTCTTTCTAAAAGTTCTGCTATCATGATATGTTTCTAGAAAATTTCTTAGAAACTCTACCCATTTTTTGTGGTTTATATTATTTTTGTACAAGATCTTGAGCTAAGTCACTTGGAAAGGGTTGAGTGAGCTTTATTTTATTATTATTTGGATTTTGGAATATGTATGCAACTAGATCAATTTTTCTATTGTGCTAATATTTAATAAGCACCTTCAAAACAATCTCTTTGTATATATAGACTACAAGTTGTGCAATTTTTCATGTATTGCATCTGCATTTGTTTTGCCATTTCTTATAAGAGTGTTTCAAGATTGGGAATCACTTCAATAACCTTTGCATGGTCTAGAGGTAATGTCATTTTGGAAGAGGATTTTGTAAGGGAATGAGCCTCATGGTTATGGCATTTATATAGAAGCAAAACTTTCTTCTTCAACTCCTTTCACTCAACTCTTCACCAAAGTTATTCTTCCAGTAGTGAGAGTAGCTTGTAATTCTTGGGAGCCAAGGGACCCTGAATCTATGCTACATTTTCTAGAGACATGGGAGAAGTTAGTGCCAGATTCAATCCTTCATAACATTCTAGATCATATAAGATGCCCAAATTAATATTAACAATAGATACTTGGGATCTTTGTAGGGAGACGGTGACAATACATGCATGGTTACATACTTGGATTCTATTTTTGGGACAACATATGGACCCTTTATATCCAACCATTCATTATAAGTTGTGGAATGTACGTCATCCCTAGCATGCAATTAATGCATCTAAATATGAAATTTTATCACCTTGAAAATTGTATTGGATCCTGCTGGTTGGGAACATCTAATTGTCCATTGAATTGTACCTAATCTGATCATAGTGCTACACAAATTTGTAATAAAATCACCTAATTAGAAACTATACTAATTTAACTAGGCTATGAATTGTTTCTTTGTAAAATTATCTTCTATGATATTTTTTGTACAATTTCTTGCAATCTCTACCCATTTTTTTGTCGTTTGTGTTATTTTTCTGCAAGATCTTGAGCTATGTCACTTAGCATGGGTTGAGTGATTTTTATTGTTTTATTATTTGGATTTTAGAATATGTATGCAGTTGGATCAATTTTTCTATTGTGCTAATATGTAATAAGCACCTTAAAAAATATCTCTTTGCATTTATAAAGACTACAAGTTGTTCAATTTGTTATGTATTGCATTTGAGTTTTCTTTTCCATCGCTTATAAGAGTGTTTCAAGGTTGGGAACAACTTCAATATCCCTTTCATGGTTTAGAGGTAATACCATTATGGAAGAGGCTTATACAAGGGAATGAGCCTTATGATTATGGAATTTATACAGATAAACAAAACTTTCTTATTCAACGCGTTACACTCAAGTCTTCACCAAAGTTATTAAATTCTAGTAGTAAGAAAAGCTCCTACAAAATTCTTGGGAGCGAAGGGACCCTAAAGCTATGCTATGTTTTTTGGAGACATGGGAGAAGTTACTATAGGCTTTAGTACTTCATAATATTATGAATTATATAGAGATGCCAAAATGAAAAGCATCAATAAATACTTGACATCCTTGCAATGCAATTCATTATAAGTTGGGGAATGCACTTCACCCCTCACATGCAAGTGATGCGTTTTCATATGCAATTTTTCACCTTCAAAAATTGTATTTGGTCCTACAGGCTAGGAAGAGTTGATTGTTCATTTTATTGTACTTAATCTAATGACAATTCTATAGGAATTTGTAATGAACCTAGCTAATCAGAAACTAGACCAATTTAACTAGGTTATGGTTTGTTTCTTTCTAAAAATATTGTCTATGATATATTTTTGTAAAATTTCTTGTGAACTCTGCACATTTTTTGTGGTCTCCATTATTTTTGTGTAGGATATTGAGCTAACTAAGTTAGTATGGGTTGAGTTAGTTTTATTATTTTATTATTTGGATTCTATAATATGTATATAACTAGATCATTTATTTTTCTGAGCTAATATCTAATAAGCACCTTAAAAAATATCTCTCAGAATATATAAAGAGATACATGTTTAGAATGAAATGAAAAGAACATTTACATAGGTACCTCTTCTTTCCTTTGAAGAAAATCATAGAGGAACAACATGTAGATCACAAGAGCACAACAAAACAATGAAATCATAGACCAAGGGCATGACAATGAAATTGTAGACCAAGGGCATGTCAATAGAATCACAAAACAAGGGCAGTGCAAGGAAATGCAGACCAAGGGCATGAAAATGAAATCACAAAGAAAGGGCACAACAATGATACGTACCGATCACAAGGGCATAGTAATGTTCATAGCTCTCCAACCTATTTTAGAGCTCTCTACCTCTTTTTGTGTGCAACTCTCCATAATCAAAACAAATGGGGAATTATTTATGTCATTTTTTTCTTTTTTATGCTCATGCAAGCATCATAATTATTATGTCAAAGTTAGTATTGTGATGATGTTGGGGAAAATGAAAAAAAGCATGAAAATCAACACAAATTATACCATCGTCACAAATTTCCATAGTAATTTGACCCTGAATATTGTAGTGCAAGCTTGGAGAGAGATGCTTTTTATTTTTTGATAACCACCAATCTCGCAATATCATAACCATGCATATTGGCATTTGATATATATACTAATATGTCCTTTATTAGGTGGACATTTTGGATCCTTGTATAGGATGATATGTTCTTTATTATTGTCTAGTATTTTCTTTGGTGATTTTCATGACTTTATGTTTTATGATTTAAATCTTTTATTATTTTGGTTTTTTACTCTCTTGGTTTCTTTATTTGAAGCAATAGGGTATGTTAGAATAGAGGGGAGGTTGTTTGCATTAAGGTTGGAGCCATAAAGTGGTTTCCTTTGTAACTCATTGTAAGTTTCTTAATAATTTATAACATAATACATTTAATAGGGTTTTAAAATAAACTAATATGATAACTATGTTCATTTTCCATACTTTAAGTGCTGGTACCATCTAGGATTAAAGTGGAAAAAGATTTATATTTCACTTAGATAACTTGAACATAGCATATCTCATAACCTTATTTATATGAGATGTTTGATGATGTTGCATAGAGTCACTAGGGGTCAGGGTCTAGAGAGAGTACTAGGATAATTCTAGAGTTGAATCATGTAATGAAAATTTCATGTATTCATCTTAGGTTTCCTACATATATTAGTTGCCTCAGGGATTAGTTCTATTGAGCCTTTGTTGTATGTGTAGTACCCATGTGATAGAGAGGTTTTAGAATTAACTCTTTAGTTTTAATGTTGTTAATTTTATATTTTATTATTTTTTAGGGACTTTTTGTTATCTCCTTAATACGGTAGAAGTGGACCCATTGAAGGTTTCAACATTCATGTACTAGTGTTGGATGATCCTTATAGCAGTTACACATTCTTACTTATCATTATTTTGGAGACATTATGTTATCCTTTATATGTTTTATGTTGTATAATGTATCCTTTTTTCAATTGTCATACATATCAATATTGTATTATAATTTATAATTTACTTGTTATTACATATCCTATGACTAGGGAATAGATGTTGTTTGTATACCTCAGAATATTTGTTGTATATATTTAGTCATTTATGTTAAACTAGTTCATTTTCATTTATGGATATGAGACTTATAATTATGGCCAATCTAAATAATTGATTAATGCATATGTGGTTTTATATTCTAGAATACCCAAGAAATGCAATCTGTGGTTTAGATTACATTTATGTCTATATAATATATTTAATTATTTAACTTAAGAGTTGTTATCATTGTTGTTGTGTTAGCCTTTAAGAAAGCAAAAAATGATTTTGAAAACTTAACAACAAGTCCCTTATTTCCTTTGATGAATCTTTACTCCATACCACCCCTCCCAAGATGAAAACCCCTTTTTAGAAGAATGATGGTTAGACTAAACATGAAAAAACTAACCAAGGAGGTAAGAAAACCTACATTGTTGTGGACAATGAGTGTTTTGGAGAGAAAATAGATTCTAACTCTAACAAAGGCAAAAAATGTGAACCTCCAATGAAAAGAGAAACTATTATATCCCAAGTGAATACAGTTCTACGAGGCTAACATGTAAGAAGGAGATACATAGATAAAATATGAAGGAAGAGTTGTTGTAGGAAATAAATCAAGAGTATGAGATGGAAGAAGTTGAAAAAATTAGTAATTCCAATGATAAGGAATATGAAAGGGAGGTCAAAGATCAAGAAGATATTAAGGAGGAAAAACCTATTGAGCTTACTATTTATCTAGATGATACATGGATGAGATGGTGAATATTTCTTTTCCCTCACCCGTTTTTGAGGAAAAATGTAAAGAGAAGAATAAATTCAATTCCACGAAGGAGATATTCAAATGTGAATCTCAAATAAACCATATATGCGCCTTTGGAATAGTGTCATTATGCTAGAGAATTTTATCCCTAGGACTATGTCTACTAGTGACCTCAATCATTCTTTCACCCTTATTTGTAGAATATTGGATAGTGCCATGATGAGTGTTGCATTAGGTATGGTCACTAGCAAGAAAAGATTGGAGAAGACAATTCAAAGAAGGAAATAAAGTGGAACATATGGTTTTCATGCACTCAAGGAAGAGTCAAAAATATGGAAGAAAGAACTAAAATCCATCACCATAATGTATGAGGCTATTAATAGAGATAGATGGGTTTCTTTTTCATAGAATTTAGAGTCATTATATTGTTTTTTATGTTATGCTTAAAGCTGATTTCTCTGTTATTACTATGAACTATGTTACTATTAAATTTTTAGTGTGTTGTATTCTCTATTGTTAAGGAGTAAATATAGCTTAGTGTTAAGACTTGTTATTATTAGATATAATATCTAAGTAATATGGGTAGAATTACTAGTCCTAAAAATAATCTATGTATGGTTTTTTATTTATTTTTTATAGTTAATATAGCTGCTTCTTCTAGTTAAAATTTCATGAATTTGTGCTCCTTGATTTCTGATATAAAGTTATTATTATATCTAGGTTAAGGGCCCTCTCCATGGCATCCTAGTAGAACATGTTTGTACTAATTTATTTTGGGTTCCCTAGTAGAGGATTTTATATATTGTAGTAGTAAAAAATGGGTCACTAGCCAAGTATAAATAACCATAGTGAAAGAAGCACTATCAGTTGTCAAATAACTCATTGACTAAGATCATAAACATCACACTAACCACCCATTAACATAAAAAATAAGTACCTATGATAGTTTTCCAAACTATTATCGACACCATTATAGTTGATGGTGACATACATGTAGCCAACAAAAGAAATAAAATAAATTAATATAATTAAAGTCCATAATATAAGTTTCCATAGTAGCCATGCAAGGACATAGCTTAATCATTATAAAATGAAATAAAAATAAAACTAATACAAAATAAGGCTAGGCCATCATTCTTTCTTCTTATTAGGGGGAAGTGTTTTTCCCAATAACACATCCAACCAGTCATTTGAAAGGAACCTTTATAGTCTTTTGACACTCTCATAATCGTCCTCCTCCTTGCCTCTCATCTTCTCTTGCTAAAGAAGTTCGAGAGTGGTTGTCATAAAATGCATGACCTTTATAGTAAACTCTTGCAGAGCAGTGAACCTCAAGATAAAATCCATTTGCAGGTTCTCTTATTTTTCTATCTTATCCATAGATTCTTTAATTTAGCATTAGCATGTTTGAAACCTATTTTATCCAAAGCAAGCCAAGGGATGAACATGGATTTTCACTGATAGAAAGAAAAATAGTGGGATCTGTTAGAAAAGGTAGCATAGGCTAGGTTTGTTTTTGTATGGAACGATTGACCTGTTAATGCCTAATACAACCAATAGTTTTATAGAACCACATGAGGTGATTAAGCCATGTCACAATCTTGAGAGGAATGATGGCCCACTACAAAAAATCTACCTCCCAACGTCACTCCTTATGGCTTGTATGATTTGAACCTATGACCAAACTTTGATATTGATTATTAGAAGCTAGAGTTTTCATTGCACCAAAAGATCAACCTGTTAATTCTCAATATAACCAGTAGTCTTGTAGAACCATAGGAGATGGTTAATCCATGTCATGAATCCTATGAGGGGCATTAGCCCACTGCCAACACAATCCTCCTTAGGATTCATAAGGGGAAAATTAGTAGTCAAAGGAGAGTTAGCAATGGTACCAAGATTATCCTCCTTGGTTGTGAGATCAACCTTTTACATACTAAAGCTAATCAAAACATGGATACCTTTTTCTTGGGAGGCTTCTTTAGCTTCCTAGGGGAGGGTTTTTCCTCTTCATCATCAATGTAAAGGGGCCTCCTAGCTTTTTTCTTCTACCTAACATGGGATTTTTTTTCTCCACGCCCCTTAGACTTCAAATCCAAATCTATCTCTTTTGGGGTATCATGTTCTCATCTTGCTTTTCTTTTATTTAGGTATTCTCAATCTTGTGGGATCTTTGCCTCCCCCTAGTGGACTTAGTTCCTAGGTCACCTAGTAGAGTGTTATAAATGCACTATAGCTAAACAAAATCTTCTTCTCATTTTTTTGTAGAAAATATTAAAAATAAATAATTGAAACAATCGGTCAGTTGAGTTTGATTAAGGGTTAAACATGGCATTTCAGAGGTGACCCAAAATGCCAACAATCATTGCATGATTGAAATATAAGTTGAAAAATCTAAATCATGCTAGAAAAGAAAACTAACACCCCCAGACAACCAACATCCCACTACATAACCAATAGATAACAATTATTGGATTATTATTATGTGTCAAAAAATATATAATTTTTTTAAAGATGATATTTTACATATTTCCTCATTGATATGTATATAAATTGATTTTTTAGAGTGGCATATCACAATGCATATATTTGTACATATTTATGTTTTGACACATTTTCAATGTGATGATACATACAAATGAATTTGATTCCTTCAAGACATTCATATGATTGAAATTTGACTAAAAATACTTAATTCACATTATTGGTTAAAATAAATTCAAATTGATTATTTTACAACATCAATATAGTATCATATTTACAATAGTATCTATTTTTTTCAAAACATTAATATGGATCAAATAAATAATTTTTAATTTTGAAGGACAATTTATTTAATCAATGACAATTTACAAAATAAAATATTTAATAAGAAAAAAAAAAAAAAACTTATGTTGTGGTTCATATTTTATTTATATAATTTTTTTTAATCAATTCAAAACCAATATGAATCTAAATAAAAATAATATAATTCTTATTAATTTGTAATAATTATCGTATGATGGATAACCTAAAAAATGAAAATAGAATATTGTTGATAATATTGTTTTCTAGACACCAACAAACAAGAACTCATAGGTTGATATGTAGGCTTAGGTATACAATGACATGAGGAAAAATGGGATTTTTTTATTAAATTTCAAAAAAAAAGAGAGGATATTATGATACCAGAAAAAATATATGAAAAATTTGTTAAAAAGATGTTGTTTTCTATTCTAATTAAAAAGTAAAATAAAATCAAAGTCAAATACATAAATAGGGATAATATATATAAAAATCTAATTAATTTATGAAATTGTCAAAATATTTTAAAATATTAGAGATATTGTTATACGAAAATGTAATATTTTGGAAGAGGTTTTTCACTCTGCTAGGGTTTCTTGCTTTATGTGAACTTTCAATTTTTTATGTATGGCTTTTTATTTGAACTTTCCTTCTATAAGCACCACTTGTCACACTGCATTTATTGTGGGAGTTTTTAGGCTAGGATATAATGGCTTCAGCCAATTGTGAACTAGTTGTTTCTGGTGTTCACACTACTGCTTTAGTTTGCCATGGTGCTGCCATAGAGCAAATGCCTGCGCAAGTTTGTCCCAAATGTTTTTCATGATGTAATCCTAACATTATCCTTCCTTTGGAAGAATTTGATGTTGCATGCGATTGGTTAGAACAACACACCTTGATAGATTATTTTGTGGCTAGGACTCCTCCTGAAGCTATGCTCAAAGAATGGGTTAACAAGAGTTGGGCTCCTCATGGAGTCCACCTTGATGCTATGCAAAACCTTACAAAAGGTTTCTTTTATTTTTCTTCACTAACCCATCACAAGCAGATGCGGTCTTTAACAACAAACCTTGGTTGGTGAGTTCTTCTTTGCTTGTTTTTCAAAAGTGGTCATGAGACTTCATAGTCTTGAATGATAAAAAGCTTAGGGTTCCTTCGTGGCTCAAGTTCCCAAGTTTACCCCTGCCATGCTAGCCTTTCATTGAGTCTATTTCCAAAGCCCTTGGCAAAGTTGTCACTAAGGAGCTTGAGAAATTTTTTAATGCTCTCCTACAGTGACGTGTTTACATTAAGGTGGATCTTTCCAAGGATCTTAAGGATTTTGTGGAAATTTAGATTGGGGCTCAAACCTTCTCCTAGAAGGTGCTTTACTTGAACCTCCCCAACACTTATTATAGGTATCAATCCACAAAAAAAAAGATCAAGGATTTCCCTTTGGCTATGCCTAAAGTCAAGCCCACACCTAAAGAAGCACCTATCAAATAGGTCAAAGGGAAAAAGGAAGAATGGATTACTATTAGGTGTAAGGGAAAGACTCCCTTGAATCCCTTGCACCTCAAGAAATCCTATGTTGTGGTCACTGCGATTCCTCCTATCCCCACAGTAGTGTTAATTCTAGTCAGCATAGGGACACAAGCAACAGGCAAAGGAACTACTCCAGTGGTTTCATAGGTTTCAAACCATGCTAGCATGTAAGTGATAAAGGTAGCCGCAAGGGCTTCTACCTTGGCTGGGGTGCATACTCCTCTTACTACTTTTTCCATAGCACCAATAGTGGCATGGCATTCTCGCAGTCCTCCTAGACATGGAAAGATACTAGAGGTGAAATGACAGGCTATAAGTCTAGAGGGTTTTCCATTTGACTTCAACCATGTTTCTACCTTCTTGTAGAATAGCTACTCCTCTCTTGAGGACGTAGATGATATGGAAAATTTTTCATGGACTTCCTATCATGGAATATTTGAGGTCTCATAGACCTCCACAGAATGTACTATGTCTAGGATGTCCATCATAGACTTGGTAATTTAGATTTTCTCTGTCTATAAGAAGTTAAAATTTATTATTTCATGCTTTCTTTGGTGTGCCGCATCATTTGGCAAGATGGCATAATGTTTTCTTCGAAGCACAAAGCTAGCCAAGGTGGTGTAGTTACTCTCTTGTCACCTCACCTTCATTTTGCTATTATTTCGCATGGTTTTTATCCCACACATAGGATTATTTGGCTTTTGCTTTCCATTAACAATAATTCTTTTGGAGTCATTAATGTTTATGCTTCCAATGATGCTGTGGAAAGATCCCAGATGTGGGCTTGGCTAGCTGACAATTTGCCTCCAGCTACTTGGGTCACATGTGGGGACTTTAATATGGTTCAAGTGTGACAAACTCCACTATCCTATTGCTAGGATAGTTGGGTTTGGCACACTTGGTCCAACTTTTGAGCTAGCTCTGACCACATATTAAAATGCCTCAATGAGGCTATGACCACTACAAAATCTTTTTTCTCTTTTTCTAAGGATCAAGATCTACCTATCATTCCCCTACTAGATGTGAAATTGTCTAACCACTATCCCATTTATTTTGTCATTTCTTGGCAAATGGCTATCTTGAAGGTGGCCAAGTCTCAGTTCTTCCTCAACACATGTGTGTTAATGCATGCTTCCACCATCTTGTACATCCTATGTGTCTAGAATATAGAGCCACACCTACATTCTCAAAGGGGATGGGTTCAATGGTGGAATGATGTCATTACCAGAACTGCTCAATTCTTGTGCATCTATGGGTGTCAATTGGCAATGTTCAAAAAATGGTCATATGAAGCCAACACACTTGGCCTAAAAAAAGCCTCTGAGGCTCTCAACCTCAATCCCTTTGATGCAGATTTACAAATTCAGCTTGCCAAGATTTGGCATGAAAAAAAAATTGCTGATAACTATGCTGCTCATGGAGCTCAAATCAAGCCTTATCTCCATTGGTTAGAGGTTGGTGACAGAGCCTTGAAGGTTTTTTTCAACCTCTTTGAGCCTGTCATACCAATGTTGGGATTAGAAAGATCAAACAAGGAAATGTTGTTCTATCTAGTCTCCCTACCATCCTACAAGAATTTTTTCATCACTATGAGAATGTATTTGCTTCATAGGGAAATTTGATTTCTCAGGAGGAAGCTCTCAGAAAGTGTATTTTTTTTACTCCAAACAGCCTAGTAGTTGAGCAATGTGCTTTTTGTTAGCAACTTCTTTCCCTTTGAGACCTTAAAGAGGTGGTCTATTCCATGGCTGATGACAAGTCCCCTCAGTGTGATGGGTTTCCTTATGAATTCTACAAACACCTCTGTGAGCATATAGGTCTTGATCTGCAAAAAATTTATCTTGAAGCCTATCATTCTAAAAGCTTAGGAGCCATTATAAACAAAGGAAATATAAAATTTATACCTAAAGCTAATGATCTAGAGGACATATGCAATTAGAGACCCATTACCCTTCTGAATGTGTGTTATAAGATTATTACAAAGGCACTCTCTCTCAAAATTAGGCACATGTTGCCTTTAATTGTGTGGCTTAAGAAAATTGGCTTCATCAAGTCCAGATATATTCTTCATAACATCATTGCTATCTGGGAAGGAATGGAATGGGCTTGCAAGTCCAATTAGAAGGCTATCTTTATAAAGATAGATTTTGCTAAAGCCTATGATTGCATTGAATGATCCTTCATCTTGGATATTCTCTAGCCTTTGGATTTTGGCCACAATTTCCTTTAGTCCATGGAGATGCTCTTTGGAGATGCTAATGCTTGCATTACCATCAATAATTTTCAGTCTGAGGCTTTTAAAACTTTTCATTCAATCAAGCAAGGTTCTTCGCTAGCTCCTGTGCTTTATGTCCTTGTAGCTGAAGGTTTTGGCTATTTACTAGCACATTCTATGTCATTAGGACTTGTTCATGGAATTCCCTTCCCTAAATCATCCTCCCAGTTAGTCAATGGACACTTTGCTCATGATTCCTTTCTTACTCTTTTAGAGGATGAAGAAAACATCAACAATGCTTTAAGTTGCGTAGACACCTTTTGTCAAGCCTCTAGTTCTACCATTTAAAGGCATAAAATGATTTACTTATGTCAATCATTTTTTCTAGTTCCACCTTGGCTTAACCAATTTGAGTGGAAATGGGTGACACATGGGGGAATATTCTCCTTTCTTGGCATTCCTTTTGCATTCCAGGCGTCACTTGTGGAACTTTGGAATGTTGTGCTTGCCAAGATTAGCAAGAAGCTTCACTACTAGATCACAAAGTCACTCTCTCTCGGTAGGAAATTTTAGGTTTTCTCAAAGATTCTAGCAACCACTCATGTGTACTACTCCTCCTATTGGGCTCCCTCCAAAGCTTCATATATGAAGTTTGAAAGATTTCTCAGGGATTTTCTCTAGGGCTCTGGTTCTGATCAGCATGGCTTTCAAAAAGTTACTTGGGACTTTTTTTGTCTCCCAAAAGAGTCTAGTGGTCTTGGCTTGCTTTCCACTCAAAAACAAGACATTGCTCTCTGTGCAAAATGGATTATTTAGGCTATTTATGGAGATGAAGCTTGCAAGATTTTGGTGTAGCACTAAATTTCTTCTAGCTTTCCTATCAACATGCCTACATGGAAGGGGATTGGTTTCCAAACCCTTTTCGTCATGCATGAGCTAGTGGTCATATAGGGCTCAACTGTCATTAAGAGCATATGGAAAGCTTGGGAGACTATTAAGCTCTATCTTCAATGGGTTGGAGATGAATTCTACAATAGCCTCTCCTTGAATCAACAAAACATTTGGTGGTCTCCCCTATTTTCCATTTAGGGTACTACCCTTGCCAAGACTCAAGGGGCCAATGCTTTGCATTTCAGAACTCCTAACGACCTCTTTTCAAGAGTCACCATGAGTTTTAGGACCTGGGTACATATGCAAGTATAGTACCGCCTTATCCCTTTAGATCAGAAGACTTTTGACCTTCTAATTTCTTCCATCCCTATTCGCTTAGTTCATAAAGTGGGGATTTAGTATGTTCAACCTTGGTGGCCTGATTGGAAGTGGTATCTTGCCACTCCATTTTCTAATTACAAGCCAAACTTGGGATACACATGGCTTTCATTTCATCTTTTGATGGTGGATATGCTCAACCAAAGATCGCAGTTGCAATCTTCTCTTACTCAATGGAGAAAACACTTTGATACCAATTGGAATGCTATAACTAAACCCAAGATTGGGCATTTTTGTTGGTGCCTAGCCTTCCAAGGTCTTCTCGTAGGGCCTCGAGTCAAACACTTTGGGGTTCCTAATCCTAGGTGCACCTTTTGTGGACAACTAGAGTCTTTCTTGCACATTTTGTAGTTTTGTAAGCATGCTCAAAATTATTGGCATTGGTTTCATGATTATTTTAAGCCATTGAGGCTTGTGCTTTTTTCTTGACACATGATCTTACTAAGTGACTCGCCTAGATTTCCTTGAAAGTTCACCTAGATTAGGCATACATTTAGGATGGAAATTCTATTTTCTCTATGGAAAGATAGGAATGTTGTTCTTTTTAGATAGCTTTTTGGATGTTAACATTGCTATGTACACTAAGGCATGCATTTGTAATAATGTAATTATGTAGATTCAGGTGCAAGCTAACAAAGTTTCCCTTGAGGTAGCTCACCTACAGGAGTTGTTGAACCATTGGGGCAATGCTCCTACACTATTGCTAGAGTTCCTCCTAATGCCTCAATAGATAACTCGACACCTGATGGCCACCATCTTTGGTGCCATTCCTTAGGCCACTGCTCGCACACCCCACACTCCCATGCTTTCCACCATGACTCTGCTAGTGGTGGTGATGGTAGATGGAGGCACCACTTAGCTTCCACACCTTGTGGTGGCTCTAGTTGGTCCCCAGCTCCTCCTCCTGGTACTCATCAGGTTCATTTTAGGAAGTGGTCTCACTTGGACTTGGCGATCTCTCCTCCATGGCCAGAGGTTAAAGATTCAAAGGCTTCCACTATTACTACTACTATTGATGATGGTTGGACTATTCCTAGCCTACCCCCCAATCACAAAAATTATTGGGGTTTTCATGAAAAAGATGATCCACCACCCTAGGTTGGTACTGCTTTGGCAACCTGAGGTTGCCTTATATACTCTCTTTTTTATGAATAGTTTATGTTTTTGGCTGTGGTCATTGTTTCAGTCTAGCTTTGGCCGTGTGAACTCATTCACAGGGTGATCTTGTATCCCCCAACCCTTTTTTGTGAATTGTAATCTGAGTATATTTTTTTAATAGAAAAGGATTATTCATCAAAAGAAAAATGTAATATTTCTCATACTATTTTTATATTCAAATAGTTAATAATATTGATAATTAAACTATAATATTTAGAACATTACATATTTTTTATTTTGTTAAAAGAGAGAATAAATTAATTTTAGAATTATTATTTATAAAATTGACATCTCAACCTAATTATTAATACCAAGCGTCTCCAATTTAGAAGAAGAATTAATTAATTAAGTAGAAAGTATGCTAAACCTTTTCTTCAAGAAAATGTTGATGAATTGTTTTAAAGAGAGTTTTATACAAATAAATAAGTTTAAAATTTTTGAACATATTTTCAAATTACCAAATATATGCTAGTAAATTATAAATGGATAGCGATGTATGTAGTTGCAGCACCATTGTACTAGACTATATATGGACGTAATGATAAAATCGAGCATCTCACTTACAACATTAGTGATAGAGAGTGGAGGGTACTCCTTCACATCCATCTCACCAATACAAAATATTTGGATTTTCCTCCCAATTCCTTTCATATTTCATCTTACTCGTTGATTTTTTCTCACTAACTTTGGCTAGTCTATCATTATCTTTGCTAGGAAAATTGGTTGATTAATATTTGCACTATATGGTTTGTAATTCTTATATCATGACTTCATTGTCATGAACTTTCCTTTGTACTTGTCATAGATTAGTACTATTGTATTCACTTTACACTATTGTTGAATCAGTTTTGCACATACTCAAGTATTTTTACCTCGTTACAATATTTCTAAAGTTTAAATATTTTTATGAATTAAATATATTCTTAAATATATTTTATCTAGATTTTAATTGGTTCAGTTCATTTTAACAACATATTTTATTGTATTTACCTTTTTTTTAAAGTAATAATATATTTGAAGACAATTCATTGTAACAAATTATAATTTTTGTCTTAAAAGATGCCATATACTTTGATAATTACACAATCTATTTATTAAAAAAATTATTATTAAATGTAAAACTTTACATTTCTAAAATATATAACAACTATAATATGACTTTACATAAGAAAATGCTCAAAACATATACACTAATAATTAAAATACTAAATATTATAATATTAATATCATTTGATACAAAAATTTCTAAAATATTTATTTTAATAATTTTAAAACATCTTCTATCAATTTATTAATAGAATTCAAAAGGCTATTTCAAAACATATTTCTCATAAAGGTATACTCAATTCATTAACTTAGTACAATTAAGATGATTTAACTTAATACAGTGATATTTTAAACTAATATATGTAAGTAGTGTTATATCATTCTAATCTGTAAAGCTAAAATTATATTATAAACAATTTCTGAACTATAATTGCAAGTATGCACCACTAATGGCACTTGTTTTTATTTTGACTCATTCATGGATTTTTTTTTTCTCTCTCAAGTTTGACTGTTATAAAATTAGCACATTATCATTATGCACAGTGTTTGACAAGTTTACTTTTCTCTACAAGGTTTTCCAAAATATATATTTTTAAAAATTATTATTAGGGGAAGGCTCGAGAAAACGCTCTACTAGGGTTTTCTTGCTAAATGTGAACTTTCAAATTTTTTTGCGTACGGCCCTTCGCCTACACTCCCCTTCTGTTGGCACCACTTGTCATACCACATTTACTGCAGGAGCTTTAGGTTAGGATATAATGGCTCTGGGCAGCGGTGAACCAGACGTTTCTCATGTTCACGTTGCTTCTTCAGACTGCCATGGTGCTGCCACCGAACAAATGTCCATGCAAGTTTGTCCCGAAGGTTTTTTACAAGGTAATTCTGATATTATCCTTCCTTTGCAAGAATTTGATGGTGCATGTGATTGGTTAGAGCAACATACCTTGATAGGGTATTTTGTTGGTAGGACTCCTCCTGAAGCTATGCTCAGAGAATGGGTCAACAAATGCTGGACTCCTCATGGAGTTCACCTTGATGCTATGCAAAACCTTACCAAAAGTTTCTTTTTATTTCGCTTTGCTAACTCATCACAAGAAGACACAGTCTTTAACAATGGCCTTTGGTCTGTGCATTCCTCTCTACTTGTTTTTTAGAAATGGTCCCGAGACTTCACTGTCTCGGATAATAAAAAGCTTAGGGTTCCTGTATGGGTTGAATTCCCAGGTCTACCCTTGCCCTGCTGGCTTTTCATTGAGTCTATTGCCCAAGCCCTTGGCAAAGTTGCCACCAAGGAGCTTGAGAAATTTTTTAATGCTCGCCCTCAACGGCATGTTTGCATTGAAGTTGATCTTTCCAAAGATCTCAAGGATTCTGTGGAAATCCAGATTGGAACTCAAACCTTCTCACAGAAGGTGCTTTACTTGAACCTACCTAACATCTATTATAGGTGCCAGTCTATGGAACACAAGATTAGGGATTGCCCTTTGGCTACGCCTAGGGAAAACCCCAGCCTAAAGTGATGCCTGCCAAACAGGCCAGAGGAAAAAAAGAAGAATGGGTTACTGTTGGGCACAAGGTCAAGCCTGCCTTGAATCCCTTGGCCCCTAAGCCATCCTATGCAGCAGTTACTGTGATTCCTCCTACTTCCACAAAAACGTCAACACCTGCTAGTGTGGAGACGCCAGCGGTTTCCATTGCACTTGTTCTAGGGGTTTCACAGGTTTCAAACCCTACTGGTTCATAGGGGATCAAGGTGGTTGCTAGGGCCTCACCCTTGGCTAGGGCTCGTACTCCTCTTACAGTTTCTTCCATAGTACCACTAGTAGCAAGGCATTCTCATAGTCCTCCTGGACGTGGGGAGATATTAAGGGTAAAACGACAAGCTGTAAGTCTAGATGATTTCCTATCTAACTTCCACCCAATTTTTACCTTTTTGCAGAATAGCTTCTCCTCTCTGGAGGACGAGGATGATATGGAAGAGTTCTCATGAACTTCCTCTCATGGAATGTTCGAGGTCTTACAGACCTCCCTAGAAATTTCTATGTCTGGGATACCCGTCATAGACTTGGGAATTTAGATTTTCTTTGCCTGCAAGAAGTTAAGATTTTTGGTTTCATGCTTTTTGCTACATGCCGCGTCATTTGTCAGGATAGCATTATGTTTTCTTCTCAGCGTGAAGCTGGCTGAGGTGGTGTAGCTACTCTCCTATCACCTCACCTTCATTCTGCTATTATCTCACACAGATATGATCCCACACACCGTATTATCTGGCTTTTGCTTTCTATTAACAATCATTCTTTTGAAGTCATCAATGTGTATGCCTCCAATGATGCTATGGAAAGGGCACAAATGTGGGTTTGGCTTGCTAACAACTTGTTGCCAACTACTTGGGTCCTGTGTGGGGACTTCAATATGGTTAAAGTGGCCTCTGACAAAGATGGCATTCTGCCTTTCCATTGGATAGCTAGGGAAAGAGAAGCCTGGTTTTACATGTGAAATAAATTTGGCCTTTTTGATCCCAATACAAACCACCACCATGGTAGTGGGGCCTAGCACACTTGGTCCAATTTTTGAGCCGACCCTGATCGCATTTTGAAACATCTTGATCTTGCTATGATCTCGGCACAATCTTTTTTCTCCTTTTTTGAAGATCGCGATTTACCTGTCATTCCCTTGACAGATGTGATGTTGTCAGACCACTATCCCATTTATTTTGGCATTTCTTGGCAAACAGCTGTCCTTAAGGTGGCCAAGTCTCAATTCTTCCTTAACACATCTGTGCTATTGTATGCTTCCACCATCTCCCAAATCCAACATGTTTGGAATTTGGAGCCACATCCACATTTCCATCAGGGTTGGATTCAATGGTGGAATGACGCCATTACCAAAACTACTTAGTTTTTGTGCATCTATGGGTGTCAGCTAGCAATCTTTAGAAAATGGTCTTATGAAGCCAAGACCTTTGCCCTCAAAAAAGCCTCTAAAGCTCTCACCTTCAACCCCTTTGATGTGGATTTATAAATTCAGCTTGCTAAGCTTTGCCATGATAAGAAAATTGTAGATAACTATGCTGCCCGAGGAGCCCAAATCGAAGCCTGTCTCCACTGGTTGGAGGTTGGCGAAAACACCTCGAAGGAGTTCTTCCAAGCTCTCCAAGCCTATCATATCAATGTTGGGATTAAAAAGATAAAATAGGAAACTGATGTTCTTTCTAGTTTGCTTGACATCCTGCAAGCATATGTTCTTCACTATGAGAATGTCTTTGCTTCGTAGGGCAATTTGGTTGCTCATGAGGAGGCTCTCAGAAAGTCTATTGCTGTTACTCCAAACCACCTGATGGTTGAGCAATGCACTTTTTGTGAGCAACTTTTGTCCCTCCAAGACCTTAAAGAGGCAGTTTACTCCATGGTGGATGACAAATCCCCTGGGTGTGATGGATTTCCCTGTGAATTTTACAAACTTCTTTGGGAGCAAATTGGTCTTGATCTGCACAAAGTCTATCTTGAAGCATATCATTCTAAAAGCTTAGGAGCGATCATAAATAAAGGAAATGTTAAATTCATACCTAAAGCTAGTAATCTTGAGGACCTATGCAATTGGAGGCCCATCACCCTCCTGAATGTGTCTTATAAGATCATTGCCAAGGCACTCTCTCTCAAAATCTGCCATATGCTGCCTTTAATTGTGCGACCTCAACAAACTGGCTTCATCAAATCTAGATATATTATTGACAACATCATTGCTGTCTAGGAAGGTATGGAATGGGCCCATAAGTCCAAGTAGCAGGCTATCTTTTTAAAGATAGATTTTGCTAAAGCCTATGATCGCATTGAATGGCCTTTCATTTTGGCTATGCTTCAGGCTCTGGGTTTTGTTCCCAATTTCCTTCAATCCATGGAGATGCTCTTTGGTGACGCTCATGCTTGTATCACCATCAATAATTCACAATTTGAGGCTTTTGGACTTGTTCGCTCCATCAGGCAAGGTTGTCCGCTAGCTCTAGTGCTCTATGTCCTTGCTGCTGAAGGTTTTGGTTATTTACTTGCTCACTCTATGTCTTCAGGACTGGTCCATGGCATTTCCTTGCCTGATTCTTCTTCCCAGTTAGTCAATGGTCATTTTGCTGATGATTCTTTTATTGCTCTTCTTGAAGATGAAGAAAACATAAAAAATGCTTTAAATTGTCTAGACACTTTTTGTCAAGCCTCTGGCTCTGCCATTCAATGGCATAAAATGCTCTATTACCGCCAGTCTTTCTTGCTAGCTCCACCTTGGCTCAGCTAGTTTCAATGGAAATGGATTACTCATGGAGAAATCTTACTCTTTCTTGGCATTCCCTTTGCTTTCCAAGCTTCCCTTATGGAACTTTGGAATGTTGTGCTTGCAAAGATTAGCAAAAAGCTTGATTATTGGATCACTAAGTCGCTTTCTCTTGTTGGTAAATTCCAGATTTATTCTAAGATTCTGGCTGCCACCCATGTGTACTATTCTTCCTGTTGGGCTCCCTCGAAAGCTTCCTATCTCAAACTAGAACGTTTGCTTAGAGATTATATTTGGGCCTCTAGTTCTAACCATCATGGTTTTCATAGAGTTGCTTGAGATTTTTGTTGTCTCCCAAGGGAATCTGGGGGTCTTGGCCTACTTTCCACTTGGAAGAAGGGGCTTGCCCTCTGTGCTAAATGGATTATCAGAGCTATTTCTAGAGATGAAGCCTGGAAGAAACTGGTAGGGCATTGCATTTCTTCCAGTTTCCCTGTTAATTGACCAGCGTGGAAGGGGATTAGTTTTCAGACCCTTCTCACTATGTGTGAACCAGTGGTCATACAGGGCTCTTTTGTTATAAAGAGCATCTGGAAAGCCTGGGAAGTTGTTAAACCTTGGCTTCATTGGGCTGGTGATGATTTTCGCAATGGGCTATCCTTAAATCAACAGAACATTTGGTGGTCTCCTTTGTTTGCCATCTAGGGTACTCCTCTTGCCAAGACTCAAGGTGCCAGTACTCTACATTTCTTCAAACGTGGCATCCGCAGTAGCAAGGATTTTTTTCAAGAGTCACCATGAATTTCAGGTCATGGGAGGATATGCATGTTTAGTACCACCTTGTCAATTTCGATCGCCAGATTTATGACCTTCTGTTGTCTTCCATCCCTATGCACTTAGTTCATAAAGTGGGGATTCAGTCTGTTCGTCCTTGGTGGCATGATTGGAAGTGGTATCCTGCCACTCCATTTACCAATTATAAGCCCAATATGGGATACAGATGGATTTTTCCGCACCTTCCAATGGTGGACACACTTAATCAATGGTGGCATTTGCAATCTTCACTTTTTTAATGGAGAAAACGTATCGAAACCAGTTGGAGTGCCATTACAGAACCTAAGATTGCCCACTTTGCTTTGTGCCTTGCCTTCCAAGGTCTTCCCCTTGGGCCTCGGCTCAAGTACATTGGGGTTCCTGATCTTAGATGCCCCTTTTGTGGTCAACTTGAGTCCTTTTTGCATATTTTTTGGTTTTGCAAGCGTGCTCAGAATTATTGGCACTAGATTCATGATTTTTTAAAGCCTTTTAGGCCTGAACCTTTTTCATGGCACATGATCCTACTGGGTGATTCCCCTAGAATTCCTCGAAAGTTCTCCCAGATTTGGCATACCTTTAGGATGGAAATTTTGTTTTCTCTGTGGAAAGATAGGAATGCAGTTTTATTCACTCACAATTTTTTGGATGTTAGCATTGCAATGTACACTAAGGCATGCATTTGTAATAATGTCATTATGCAGATACAGGTGCAAGCTAATAAAGTTTCCCTGGAAGTTGTGCACTTACAGGAATTGTTAAATTATTGGGGCAATGCTCCATGCACCATTGCCAGAGTGCCTCCGAATGCCTCGACTAATGCCTCTTCGTCTCGCGGTCGCCATTCCCGATGCTAGCCCTCCGGTTGCCATTCACACACGCCGCACTCCCAGGGTCCCCACCACCGCTCTCCCAGCGGTGGACATGGCGGTTGGAGGTGCCTCTCCACTTCCTCACTGTGTGGTGGTTCTGGCTAGTCCCCGGCTCCTCCCCCTGGGCAGGCTTCTGGCTGATCCCCGGCTCCTCCCCCTAGATGGGCACACTCTGGCAAGTTTCCTCAGCTGGCCTTGGCAATTTTTCCTCCGCGGCTAGACAAGAAGGATGCAGAGACTGCGACTACCCCAGATCCTGCTGATGGGTGGACTATTCCCAGTCTGCCCCAAAATCCCACTGATGCATAAAGATTTCCTGATAAAGACGATCCTCCCTCTGCTGGTACTGCCTTGGCAGCCTGAGGTTGTTAAAAGTTTTTTTTTGACGAATAGTTTCTAGCTGAGGCCATGTTGTTAATTCCAGCTTCGGCCGTGTGAACTCATTCGCGGGGTGACCTTGTATCCTCTGGCCACTCTTTTGTGAATTGTAAACTTAGTAAATTTTATTAATTGAAACGGAATATTCATAAAAAAAAATTACTATTATTAGTTCCTACTGACTTGGCAGGATACGATTGCAATTGTTGAGTGCCATAAAAACCAAAACCAAGTCTTTTTTTTTGACTGGCCAATAGAGATAATTTTTTATGTATGTCTCAACTTTTTTATAAAGTTCACCTACTTTTAATATTTATTAAAGTATATAAATGCTATTTATTTAAAGTATGTCTCAACTTTTTAATAAGGTTCACCTTTTTTTAATATTTATTAAAGTATATAAATGCTCTTTATTTAAAGCTCATTGGTTGCTAAGGAAAATAGTATGAAGAAAAATAATTATTCTTAGAAAGAATTGAATCAAGACCATTACTAATACAAATATCATAATGTTATTAAAACTACGAGGAAGTGTCTAGATGGTTCGCATCTAGAATACTTGAAGCTTGAACCAGAGATACAAAAGTGGATTTACAAGTACAACATGATTTGAGATCAATAGCCCTGCCTACCTGCCCTACCAATCTCCAGCAAGCAATGAGAAATTAAAAGATGGTAACAATAACATCAGACAGTTTCAGCCGTGTTGAAAATGGTAACAATAACATCAAACAGTGTGCTTTCAGCAGTGTGGTCCATGCTCAAAAATATTCCTTCCTCTGATGCAATCATCCCATGCTTATCGAGGCTTGAAAGAAAATCTGTGCAGAAATGGTATGCACGCCCCTTCAAACCACAAAATATTGGTGAAAAAAAAGCTATAAAAACACAGTAACCCTTGTTGGATTTGAGCAACACAATTTGTGGCACCAATTACAACCCTTTGAAGTGTCATGAGATGGCACTGTAATAGCCATTTGGAGTGCCATGATAAACATTTTTATAAACTAAAATATAAAGACCCTTGACTGCTGCATCACATCATTAATTTAACGAAAAACAAAACAAAATGAGAGATCCAAGTTTAATGGAGGCATTGTGATGCACTTTCAATGCCAATGAGGAGCAAAGATGAACACATTAACGAGGTCGATAGAGCATAATAATCTTGAGGAAAATTTTCTCACCTCCCTTTAACAGTGGCAATCACTACCAAGTCTAAAATTTTGGGCGATAGAAGCAAGGCCATTAAGAAGAAGGCTAATACTTATGCAGTTGGAAAATGCCTTGAAGATGCAGAGGCACTAGTATCTCCTGCACACCTCAATCGACATTAGAACATCTCTAAAAATAAATAAATAAAATAATGCTGGTAACGACTAAAGAATTCCACAGGTATAACAACAACACTGGAAGGAGAAGCAAAATTTCAATTTAGTTCTTAACATATTTACTAATACTCATATATGGAGTGATGTCATTTCTTGTAGCTTGCGAAGGAGTTCTGCCATTGCTAGGTGTCTCTGTGTTGCCATTCTTTTTTTGAGAAATAGGTATGTTATTATTACAGGGAGAAGTATTATCAATGTGTGATATATTTAATACAAGGCATATGAATAGAAATTGGTTATCATAGCAGACCATGCTGCATTTTCAAGAAAAGATTTATTATCATCTCTAGGTCAAAATGGATGAACGATCATACCTCGGTAGGAGTTGGATCTATTGTTAAAATTACACGAGGCCCCATCCAAGATCCACGCAAGGAACCTTTAAAAAAAAATTTGCTAGGTAAATATAGACAGTTGTAGAACAATTTAATGCTATAAAGAGGCTTTGAAGACCAATGGATTTGAAGCATCTATAGAAATGCTATTCATAACATGTCCAGTAGAAGAGCCAATTGCGATCCATTCTCTCAGCATCCTGTACAGCAATTCGCTAAACAAGTAGAATTAACCATTTGGATTGATAGGTTAGACGATTCGGTTGAATAATAATATAACTGTTTACTGAAATTTCTTTCATCCACTTGCAAAAAGCAAAATTTTTACCACGGAATATCCCCAATTTCACAAAAATGTACGCACATTTGATATGAATACCTAAGAGTTTATGGTAACAAATTTATTAATTGAACTAGGGCACGACTGTTGACAAACTGCGTCAGACTGCTGAGCCACAAAATTGACAAACAACACGCCAACCCCCAGAATGGTGGTGAAAATGTGGTCTCCCATGGCAGCCTCGACATTGGCAAAGTCTAAAGCAGAAATGCACCGACTTGACAACCAATAGCTATAAAGGCAATATTCAATATTTTGAGCCAGGTCAGGTATATTTTATAACCAATACTACAACAACAATAATAATGAAACTACCAAATATAAATATTTAGGTTTCTGTTAAAATATTATTGTTTCCTTATTTTTAAATATATTTTATTATGCTTTTATTTTCTTTAATTTATTAATAAAAAATTAAATATTCTCAGAGTCTACTTTAATTTTTTAAATTTCAATAGAATTCAATTTTAATTTGTAATAATTAGTTATTTATGCAATATAAAAGTATTTTAATTCTATTTATATAATCTCAACTAAAAGATTCATTAATATATATTTTTAAAACATTAAAATAAAAATCTACAAATTAAATTAAGCTTTCAAAACTATATATGTGTGTGTTTCTCTTTCCTAAACAAATTGACTTACTAAATTGAATTGTGAGAAATCTAATTTTGACTAACTAAATTTGGGACGATAGACACTCAATAAGTACAATGTAACAATTATATAAAAGCCTTTAAAAAGAATTGAAAAATTGAACATGCTTATGTTCTAAGAAGAGGTGGTAAAAATTGAATGTCACATCATAAACTATTGAATCTATACTGACATTTATAGATTTTTAGAGCTTATAAAAGTAAATTTGATGGTGTTGGTCTTCAACAATTCAAAGCCCTTCATGGCATCTTATGTTTTATTCCAATTTTGTAATTAAATGTACAACGTCAATAAACTCTTACCCCAAAACCAATAACATTAAGGGCCCAAGGGCCCGTTTGGCTGTCAGAATATAAAATGGGAATACAAATACTTATTCTAGAATACTTATTCTCGAATAGAAAATGGGGTTACGTATTCCCATTCTTTTTTGGTACACCCAGAATTTGATGAGGAATACATGGTCTCAAAAATTTATGTTTTCTAAAATTAAAAAAGTTAGAATAGGAATACGTATTCCTATTTCAACTATTTAGGTGGAATAGAAAATGCTCATTTTTGGGCCAAAATTGAAATATGTATTCCAATTCCAATTTGCTGCATCCAAACAAAGAATTCAAAATTTAAAAATATACATATGCCTATTCCACTTGTATTCCCATTGCCAAATAGGCTCTAAAGGTAAGAACTTTGGGGCTTGCACCACTTGCTTTTTTCGCTTACCATTTCCTAGAAAATGTTTTTGACAATCAAATGAATTGATTAAAATAAGAACATTTCTTTATTTATTTATAAATTTGTGATTATAATTTACTAAGGTGCTTACTATAAAAATTGGACAATTAAATGTATTGCAATTAATCATTGTTATTCATTACTTCCATGTACATTTTGTTTTTATTATATGTTTATTTCCCACTAAATTGTGTTCACAGTTTTTTTTAAAATTTAGTAGGACCTCTAGAATTGCTAAAGCATTGATTTATTCTTGATAACTAAATAATTATCTTCTTTCAATGTATTTTATTCTTTTGTTTACTTCAATAATGAAATAAAAAGTATTATATTAATGAATGGTTTATAACAATGACTACTTGTAATGAGTTATGAATACGTTAATATAAGTTTCTCTAATTATTGTTGTTTAAGAATAGTTTAAATTTTTATATTTAATTATATTATATTGATAAGCACTACTATTTATAAGTTAATAAGAGTTTATAATTTTATACATTTTTACATATAGCCTAATTATTCCTAAATCATATGTGTGTGTGCACATTTTAACTTGACAAAAATTATGTCAATTTGGAGAATGAAAGTAATATTATTTTATTATTATTACAATAGAATTGACTAAATAGACTTCAATAAATGAATGTAATAATATAACCTACCACTAGTAATAACTAAACTCAGTTATTAAATATTATGTTAAGAATTGAACTCTTACTATTTAATGTTTTGACAAATGTAAGATTCTAATACACATTAAAACTAGTTTTATATATATATATATATATGGATAGATAGATAGATAGATAGATAGATACATATATATTATATTATATATATAGAAAGAAAAGAGATATCAAGACTTTAATTTTTAAAATTAATTTTTTTGTTAAAATAAACTAAAGTCTCGATATATCTCGAGACTTTCTTTACACATAATATATAGTAATAGTAACACACACACACAAACACATAGATGTATGTATGTATGTATGTATCTACACGTGTGTGTGTGTGTGTGTGTGTGTGTGTGTGTGTGTGTGTGTGTGTGTGTGTGTGTGTGTGTGTGTGTGTGCGCACGCGCACGTGTGCAAACATACATATATGTATGCATAAATATTTATGTATATATACACATATATATGTATATGCATATACATGTGTGTGTGTTTGTGTGTACACACACACACACACACACACATATCCAGAGGGGAAAATCCTAAGAATAAATTTAAAATTTTGCATTATTTTAGTGTTGAGGTAATATTTAGAATTTGATTGTTTTAAGATTACATACAGAAGCACACTTAGGATTTTAGATTATATTTCTAATTTAATGTATGGTTTAGGGCTCAATAAGATATGGTTATAGTTAGTCTTCAATTTTGGTTTAGTAGGTAGTTTGGTTTTCAATTAGATTTGGGGATTTTTTCTAATTTTTTATTACAGTTATAATCTAATTTTGTTTATGGGTACTATTAGATCTCTCTCTCTCTTTCTCTCACCATCCTTTCCCCCTAATTATTCCATTTACCCCATATGTCTCCTCCTCCCCCTTGTCTCTCTAGTCTATCTACCCCATCTTTCACTATCCTCTTGCAATGATGTCTTCCCTCTAATTAACACATGTCTCAAACTTACATCTCTCACCCTCTTCCTCTTTTATCACTACCTCTATCACATCTCCCCTCCATTAATAACTTTGTATTGTCTCCCCTCATAAATCTACCAATGTAGTCCCATACATTTAACCACTCACACTTTCTGGATGTCCCTCCCTCCATTCTAGCATAAAAATTTGTTTCAATTATAACCCCTAAAAATTAATTTTCTCTATCTATCTCATCTCTCTCAACCGCCCTCCTCATTAATTCCCCATAATTACCATCTCTCTCTCTCTCTCTCTCTCTCTCTCTCTCTCTCTCTCTCTCTCTCTCTCTCTCTCTCTCTCCCCACACAAACAAAATACACACATAGATCAACATATATGTTTATTCTAATACCTAATTAACCACCTCCTAAATATCAACTTCATCTCTCACTCTATTCTATCTCTCTTTCTCATATATCCCATCTCACAATTCTCCATTTCTCCCCTATCTTGTTATTTATTCACCCTAATTTCCAAAAATCTCTACCCCATCTCTAGCTATCTCTCACATCCCCTCTTTCTATCCTTCATCAAAATTTCATTCTATTTTAATCATTAGTCATTCAACTATGCTCTCTATATCACATCTCCTCTTCTCCATCGCTAGAGAACATCTATGTCTCTAATATTCTCTCTCTCTCTCTCTCTCTCTCTCTCTCTCTCTCTCTCTCTCTCTCTCTCTCTCTCTCTAACATAAGCATGTGCACGCACGTGCACGCCCACACACACACACACACACACACACACACACACAAGGGAAAAAAAAAAAAAACATAATTTTCTTATAACTATCTAATTCCCCTAATTAATTCATTTACCTCATAACTCTACTTCTCCTCCTTCTTTATCTACTCTCTCTACCTCATCTTTCACTAGCCTCTTCTAAGAATATCTCCCCCCTAATTAACACATATCGTCAACTTACATTACTCATCCTCTCCCTCTTAAATTACTCTCTCTCACACTTTATCTCTCTCCCATCTCTCTCCCATAAAAAAATCTTTTCTCTTTTCTCCCAAATCTCTACATCTATTCGTGGTCACTTACCCACCCACTATCTTTGTCTCTCCCTCCCTCTTTCCTTCCCTCCCTTCCACAATCAACAATTCTTTTTTATTCCAACACCTAAAAATTTATTTTTTCTAGTGACCTCATCTCTTTCACCCTACTCTTACCATCAATTCCCCATAATTATTATCTACCCCTACCTTATGTATTTAACTCTCTCTCTCTCTCTCTTTCTCTCTCTCTCCCTCTCTCTCTCTCATGTTCATGCACATGCATGCACCCACATGTACACAAACGCACATGCACCCACATGCACGCACATAGACACATAGACACACAGACACACACGCACACGCGTGCACTCACACACACGCGCGCGCGCGCGCATGCTCGTGCACACACACAAACACACACAATTTCTTATAACTATATGTTCTCACTGATTATTTCATTTAACTCATAACTCTCCTTCTCCTCCTTTCTCTACTCTCTCTACCTCATCTTTCACTAGCCTCTTCTAACCATATCTTCCCCCTAATTAACACATGTTGTCAACTTAAATTACTCACCCACTCACTGTTCTATCACTCTCTCTCACACTTTATCTCTCTTGCATCTCTCTTCCTTAAACACCTTTTCTTTATCTCTCTTCCTGAGTGTCTACACCTATTCCCCCTAATTTACCAACCCACTATCCTTGTCTCTCCCTTCCTCCTTCCCTCCCTCCCTTCCACCATCAACAATTTTTTTATTCCAACCCCTAAAACATTTTTTTTTTCTAGTGATCGAGCATCTCTCTCACCCTACTCTTACCATTAATTCCCCATAATTACTGTCTACTCTTGCTTAATCTCTCTCTCTCTCTCTCTCCACACACCATAGACACATAGATCAACATATATGTTTATTCTAATTCCTAATTAACCACCTCCTAAATATTGACTTCATCTCTCACATCTCTCACTCTATTCCACCTTTCTTTCTCATATATTCCCTCTCACAATTCTCCATTTCTCCCCCTATCTCATTATATATTCAGCTAATTACCAAAAATCTCTACCCCATCTCTATCTATCTCTCACATCACCTCTCTCCATCCTTCATCAAAATTTCATTCTATTTCAATTATCAATCATTCTACCATGCTCTCTATATCACATCTCTACTTCCCCATCCCTAGAGAACATCTCTCTCTCTCTCTCTCTCTCTCTCTCTCTCTCTCTCTCTCTCTCTCTCTCTCTCTCTCTCTCTCTCTCTCTCTCTCTCTCTCTCTCTCTCTCACACACACACACACACACGCGCGCGCGCGCATGCACACCCACACCCACACACACACACACACACACGCACACGCATGCGCATGTGCGCGCACACACACACACACCCGCATGCACACACATGCACACACATGCGTGTGCATGCACTCACATGCGCTTGCACAGACACACACACACACAAATACACACACACACACCAAAATTTTTTTCTTATAATTACCTCTTCCATCTAATTATTTCATTTACCTCATAACTCTACTTGTCCTCCTTTATCTACTCTCTCTACATCATCTTTCACTTGCCTCTTCTATCCATATCTCCCCCATAATTAACACATATCATCAACTTACATTGCTCACCCTCTCCCTCTTCTATCACTCTCTCTCACACTTTATCTCTCTCCCATCTCTCTCCCATAAATAACTCTTCTTTCTCTCCCCTCCCAATTCTCTACATCTATTCCCCCTCATTTAGCCACCCACTATCTTTGTCTCTCCCTCCATCATTCCTTCCCTCCATTCCACAATCAAGAATTTCTATTTATTCCAACCCCTAAAAAATTATTTTTTCTAGTGACCTCATCTCTCTCACCCTACTCTTACAATTAATTCCCCATAATTATTATCTACCCTTAACTTATGTATTTATGTCTCTCTCTCTCTCTCTCTTTTTGTGCCCACCAACCATCTATTTCTCCTAATAAGAATCTCTCTCTCTCTCTCTCTCTCTCTCTCTCTCTCTCTCTCTCTCTCTCTCTCTCTCTCTCTCTCTCTCTCCCTCTCTCTCTCTCGCTCTCACACACACACACACACACACACACACACACACACACACACACACACACACACAAAATTTTCTTATATCTATCTTTTTGTCACTAATTATTTCATTTACTTCATAACTCTCCTTCTCCTCCTTCATTCTCTACTCTCTCTACCTCATCTTTTACTAACCTCTTCTAACCATATCTTCCCCCTAATTAACACGTTTGCTCATCCTCACCCTCTTCCATCACTCTCTCTCACGCTTTATCTCTTTCAAATTCGTCTCTCATAAATAACTCTTCTTTCTCTCTCTTCCCATGTTTATACACCTATTCCCCCTCATTTACCGACCTATGTTCTAGTGTAGGGAGTTCGAAGTGTCGTAACTTTTGACTCAGATTAGAATTTTCTTAGATTTTGCTAGGTTTTTTTCAAAATCTATAGTTGAGGTAGATTCCACCTTAGCCATCTCTATTGGGGCCATTTTTATTTACTTTTCTTGACCCAAAATTTCCATCTTGACCTCCAAATTTTAGTTTAAAAATATCTTAATTGTTTTTTTGTTTTTTTTTTGTTTTTTTAGCTTTGTAATAACTTCAATTTTTTTTTCTTCTAAATTTCAAAGATTATTTAGAAATTTTCCTTTATGGTTTAAAGGGTAGATATAGGAAACTTCAAATTTTCTTTTTGAGATTAGAATATGCCAAAAGTGGCATATTTTTCTAGTTTTCAATATCTACCAAAGTTGGAAATTTCCTATTTTCCCTTTTTTGAGTTGTTATTTAATTAAGTTAGAGAACCATGGAGAACCAGTTTTCAATAATGAACAATTCAAAGTTTGAATCAATATTGGTTTTTTTCATGAGTAATAATTTCTCTGTGAATTGAGATTGGTGTGCTACATCATTTAGTATTAGAGTCACAAGATGGTTGGGAGAGGAAGAGGAAGAGAAAGCATTGCCCAATTTCAAAGAATCATATTGGACTTGCAAAGGAAAATTGAGGAACTTATTGAAAGAGTTGATAATCAAGGAACATGAAATGATAATGTATTATAGGAAGAAATAGGTGGAGGAAGCAGTGATCAAATGGAGGGAAATATAGAAGATGAAGGTAAGGAGATAGTACAAATGAGCTACAAATAAAGAGTCCAAAGGGCTTTAGAAGGAAAGAATGATGGTATCAAAATTGAAGTGTCGGACTATGCTGGTAGCCTTAAAGTAGAATAATTGATGGATCGGTTAAATGAGATGAGTAAATTTTTTGATTGGAAGCCTATGATAGAGGAAAAGAAGATGAAGTTTGTATGCACAAAATGAAAAGGTCATGCCATGATCTAGTGGGATCATCTCCAAAAGGAGCGAGTGAAGCAAAAAGAGGACAAGATCAAGACATGGAGTAAGATGGAAAGGAAATTGAGGGAAAATTTTCTTGTTAATATATTATTCTCAAACTCTTTTTCATAGGTTCCAAAATCTAAAGAAAAACTTATCTTCTATTCAAGAATACACAAATGAACTCTATAAGCTATCCATGAATATAAAACATCAAGAAGATGATGAGCGGATGGTAGCTAGGTATATAAATGGTTTAAATTTCACCATCCAAGATGAATTGAGCATGCACCATGTCAATATTATGGAAAGGCGTATGAGTTGGCTCTAAAGGCTAAAGAGAAACAAAATGGACAATGTAACTAGGGGAATAGAGGAGGAAAAAGAGGCAAATCAAACCCTTTTTGAGGAAGTTCTAGTTATGGTTAAGGAGACTCATCCTTGGGATTTGATAAAGCAATGGATACTTGACAAGAACCTCAAAACAAAGAAAGAGGAAGGGGTTTTCAAAGAGGACGAGGCTATGGTAGTGGAAGAGGATGGGAAAATCAAAGAAGGCCTTTTGTTTGCTTCAAATGTGAAGAAGAAGGGCATAGGGCTTTTGAATGCTCAAACTATAACATGCTAGAAAGAATGCAAGGAGAAAAAACTAGAGTGAACCTAATGCCAACAGAAGAAGAGGATTAAGAAGTCTCACTAGACATAGAAGAAAATCTCATGATGAGGAGATCAATGATCATCCTAGAGAAGGAAAAAATTCTTGCAAATAACTATGAGAATTCATGGCTGCGAACTAACATCTTTAGAACTAGGTGCACTTTAGGTGGAAAGGTATGTCAAGTTATTATTAATGAGAGTAGTTGTGAGAATATGGTGTCTAGAGAAATGTTAGAGAAACTAGATTTACAATGTGAAAATCACCCTAATTCCTATTGTATTGCATGGTTTAAGAAAGGAAATGAAGTCACTATTGATAAAAGATGTTTAGTAAGGTTTACCATAGGAAAGCTCTATAAGGATGAGATATGGTGTGATGTTATCACTATGGATGCTTGTCATATATTATTGGGGAGACCATGGCAGCATGATAGGAAGGTCACACATAATGGTGAGAAGAATACATATACATTTTGGAAGGATGGCTCAAAAGTGGTTCTATTACCACTTAAGAATGAAAAGAAGAGTGAGGCCATGTTTTCATGTAAAGGAAGTTTATAAGAAAATGAAGGTGACAAGGTGTTGTTATGCCCTGATAGTAAAAAGGAAAGAAGACCAGGAGAACCCAATACCATCTAATGTAAGAAGTTATTAGAGGAATTTTATGATGTCGTGCCTAATGAATTACCAAATAGTCTACCACCAAAGAGGGATATAACACCACATTGATCTTATCCCTGTAACCACCCTACCTAATCAAGTAGCCTATCAAATGAATCCAACCCTACATGTAAAGCTAAATAAATAGGTCATAAAATTCTTGCAAAATGGTTTGGTTAGAGAAAGCATGAGCCCATGCACAGTACCAGAACTATTGACTCCATTAAAGGTGTAATGCCCCGCCAAGGGATCCAAAGAATTAACCTAAAATTTCACTAAATTTGATAAAATTTTTTTAAAAAAATAACATCAAAGTAAATACCACATATAACTTGTACTTAATAACGAAAGCAATAGCAATGTCCATCTGAAAGTAAACATAACATACATAATTGATTACACTCTTTAAAGGTCCCTTAACGTTGAATTACATACATGAATCCATCTAGTACAACATCCACATGAAATAATAATGATAAGTCCAATGTTTAAATATTACATTTCAAATGCTCATTCATCCTCTGTACATGTCACAGGGTATGACAAGCTCAAAGAATATACATATGTAGAATAAGGTACATCATCCTATTCTAATCCATAATACATCAAAGTAAAGATAATCACATGATACATCATCATAGAAGACATATACATCTACCATAAAGATCAAACAAAATAAACTAAATGCACGGTTCCTCCCAATTGTTAATAGCATCATTAGACCATCGTGGATCCTAGCCATCTCTCTGTGCGTAACATCCCAAATCATCAAAGAGATCATCGGTAATAACATAATAGGAATGTCACTCCTAACATATACAACATTATATGTAGAAATTAATATAACATGCAAATATAAGCATAAGATAACATCATCTAACATATGCTAATCATCAATGAAAGGATACATACTAGCAAATACATCCATCATAAGGTATATCATCTATCATAATGCTCCAAGAACATAATGAAGATAAATACCAACCAAGAATACTCGAGCCACGGTGTCTCAAGCAGATCTCAAATGATAAGAGTGGAAAATACACTACCACCCGACCGCGTGGTACCTAAGTGGTCCACTCCCACCGTGCTGAGGAAATAATCTCAAGTCCCAAATAGGCTATCCATAACACATAGCACAAATCTCTATAGTCCAGGAATCCTAAAAGTATACTAACTCAAAGGTTCCAACACAAACAAAATCGACATCTAATTCCCAGAGGCACACAATAAAATGTAGGAAACTACTATGCAAGCGAGAAAGTGTCATCACATTTATCTCGTACAAGTTACCTTAGCAGTTAGCTAAACTCCACGGGTCCATACAGATCTCATGCGGCCACCAGTATCTTCTCATATTGACAAAACATACTCTGGAATGCAAGGTTGCAACCATGCATTCTCACTATTCCCATCCTAGCCTATACAAGCACTCAAGGCATGGGCGAGAACCAAAACTCTTATCTTTTTAGGTTCATGAGTTAGTATTAGGTGTGAATGTTATCACTTATTAATCCAACTTACAATGAGTTACCTTGACAGCCTCTTAGGGCCCCGGCCCCCATTGCAAGCCACTTCCCATCACTACGTGCAGATATCCTACCCTAATGCTCATAGAATCATAAATCACCACAGTTCTGTACAAGCGACTGTAAAGAAAATCCAAAAGATAATCCATAAAAAGAATCGTCAAATAAGCATCAAATATCCATAATAAGAATCATCAAATCTCCAAGATAAGAATCATCAAATCTCCATGAGCATCCGAAAAGTATCCATAGAAAATCATGACCACAACAGTTCTCTATTGGCAACTAAAGGCATTATTGATAATCATAAGTATCCATTAGTTTTCAATAACCAAAATATATCTCAAAATAAATCACCATAATCATTGGTTCTCAACAAGCAACCAAGAATATCTCAATATCATACTGATGGAAGACTCCAAAATGGTTGAGTCAAACATGTCACAACATGACATCATCAAGAATAAATCCACATTTTAGTCTCATCATGGTGACTAGAAAGTAATCCAAGGATAACTGATCAATAACTCAAAAATGATTAGCTCAAGTGTCTCATACGCATACATCTCAGCTTCACACATGAAGGCTGATGAACAATAACAATCAGTAAATACAAATATTTCATAGAGCATACGATCACATTACCATGGTTGGGCTTATAAAGATCAAGACCAAATAAGATCAACATGCCAACACATCTCATAACCCCCGAGCCTCTGGTAACAACTTAAGACTGGTCAACACTAGTCAACCCAAAAACCCAAAACAAGAAGCATAAAGAATACACGATGCAAACACATATTTTAGTTTTGCTATCTTACATAGTTGAATCAGGTGTAGAGGTTTTCAGTTTTCTGTTGGCAAGTATATTTTCAAGTGTCTCAAGTTTCATCATTTGACCTACAAGTCAACCCGTTTGTTCCTCGATAACATTATCCTTCCATTAATAAGAATTACATTTAAAAAATAACTTAAGGATAAATATTCACTAAACTGATCATCATTGACCTTTAATTAAATTATTCTCTTATTTAACCATGATCCATATTCTAATTGATTAACCTTTCAACTTTTCTAAGATCATTATTTGTTATATTATAAGAGGACCAATTATCATTCTTCGAATAAGAGATTATAACTTTATTTATCTCAATCCATTAACATAGGTACGCCATCCATGACCTATTAACATCTTTTTAGTTTTCAATTAGAAACTTAATTAAGTATTACTAAAGTTTGAGTCTTTGAATTTAATCGTCACCATCGTTGACAACCATACAATATCTAAAGTCATAATTCAAGTCATAAGAATAAGACCTATCAACTTCAATATAGATATTCTACAATCTCATTAAAAGAATTATATCAAATAAATCTCTTAATTATTAATTAAATCTAATTAATTCTCATTAATTGATTTAATTAATAATTGTATAACCATAGGAACGTTCTAATTAACATCAGTTGACTAATAACTAACTAGAATTCTATAAATTAAAAGTCAACTATAATTCAATACTCGAATGATCATATTAATAGTTCAATAATAATAAATTGTTAATATTTAATGACAAGCTATATTGGGAATCTTATTATTAAATCTTTAATGATCACATACATCACTCTGCAACAATGTTCTCATTTATATTTTAATAATAACAAGTTATAATAAATCCTCAATACCAGGTATTATTATCTCAAATAAGTTTTTCCTATGTACGTTGATTCAGTTAACTGATAATCCTCCAAATTATTAACCAATTCAATTTGATTAATATCATTTATAGTACTTCGATCATTAACTAATCTCTTTTAGAGTAACTCTCTTTGTATTAGTTGATAACTATTTAAACTATTTATACTATTATTTATTAATAGTTTGTTAGACCCAACAAAAATTAATAAATAATAAACTTATCACAACTATAAATAATCAATCTAGAGAACTTTTACATAGAACTTCATTAGCTAACTCTTAGTACCATTAAGGTATTCAAACGTATTAACCAATAACATAATAATTTAGTCTTAATCCAATATCATTTAGAGTTTCTAAATTTAAATCAACATAATATAACTTATCATCTTACAATTATTTATTCAATATTAAAATCAACCATTAGATTCCATTTTCTAATTGTTCTAATAATATTTTGTCTATACAAAAGTTGTTTGAAAAAGATCTCTATCACAAACCAATAAGACTCATTGTAGATTTTAACATGAATAATTTTCAAATTCTTAGCATTATCATCTTCATTAAACAACTCTAAAATTGTCTAATAGTATTCAATATACATTATAAAAAGTCCACTATATAAACTATATTAAAATCTCTTTTCTTTTAATCCATTTATTTATATTGACTAATAATTAACTACACTTCTTCTACAATTAACTAATCTTAATTAAGTTTGATTTAATTAGATTAGATAATAGACCATATAAAACTAATGTATATTAATAAGACTTTAATAAGGAAAGATTGTAATAATATCTTTAATTCATTAAATAATCTTCAATAGATTATCTTTAATCAAATTTGTTGATAACTATTTAAACTATTATTTATTAATAGTTTGTTAGACCTAACTAACATTAATAAATAATAAACTCATCAAATTATATTTCTATAAGCTCCATTAGTTATTATTTAACTAACCTTTAAGGCATATCAATAATTCAAATCGTAGCTATGTTATAACAATGTTATAATGTAACTATGTCTCCTTGTCAATATAATAATTCTTATTTAAATCTAAATCCAATATCATTAAAATTTGAGTCTCTTAATAATCATCATTAAACACTTTTACCACCTCTTAACTATATATTAAATAGTATTTAATATACATTAAATAATTAATATTAAAAGTCATCCATTCTCTATTGAATTCAATATCTCTATCCATCAGCTCCATCCACAAACTTTCATTAAAAATCTTCACTAATTCATTTAGAACATTCTTATTAGTCTTTAGACTAATTAAATAATTATTAAATTCTAATTATATTCTTTGATATATTATTTTTGTGAAGTTTAAGCATAAAGAACTCTTGGTTATGGAAAATGAAGAGAGATTCATTCTTGAATAAAATAGTCTCAGTATAACGGCCATATCTCCCTAATGAACCGTTGGATCGGACTGACTGAAGCGATCGAATAAATTTGATTCCGATAAAAAGTTATGAATAACTGAATTTGGGCCTATCCAAGAGGCAGCGACAAGACAATTTGTGATGAATTAAGAATTTCTTCTTAAAATAATTGTTCTCTAAATTTAACCATAAAAGGGTTTGTTCATATGCATCTAAAAATATAATTGATAGAAAGATTACATCTAATAATTCGAATTTTCATCATAAAATTTCTATTTTAATTCCAAATCTTGTCTATCTAATTTCACAATATAAATTCGAACCCAAATCCGATTAAGATCTAATTATTTCTCCTTAATTGGATTTAAGATTTTTCTATTGTTTTCTTTTCAACCAAATAAAATATCTTGATTCCAATTTCAAATAGTAGATTCAATCATAGAGAGTATTCAGACACATAAAATAGATATGATGAAGACAGGAAGAGAAAAAGTGCAAAGGAAATATGAGAATATCACGAGTGCACCTGGACACTGATGCTAATTTTTCATGCCTCAGAAGTCCATAAAAAATGTCTTCCTTCTCCATCATTCGCAATTCCTCCAAGAATCCAAGCCGATCGAATCCTCCAAGTGATTAGAAGTGCTAGAAGGAGCATAGAAGCAAGTAGAAAATATATGAGCATATGAATCTTCTCCCATGCATGTAAGCTTTCAAGATTTTATTTTTGCTTGTAACTCGTGGCTTCCATTAAGTTTGCAGCTTCCATTCAACTTGTAGCTTCCATTAAGCTTCTATGAATTTCTGAATATCAAGAGCTCTCAAGAATCCTTTGGAATGCTTCTCGAAACCACTGAAAGGTGTCACCAACTAAGTATGAGTCTTTTCCAAATTTTTTTTGATGAGTCATAGAATTGTAGACAAGTTGTGCTTAATTGATGCACTAACCCCCGTGTTGTTGACACATGTTAATTCTCATGCAAGCTTATAACTCCAATTTACTTTACTCTTTCCAATTTAATTTATTTATTTATTAAGTCTCATGCACTAACTTTAATATCTCCACTTTTCAATCTTAATATATTTATATTTTAATCATATGAGATTTATAATCTTTTAATAATTTAAAATATATTTTCCACTTTTAAATTTCATTTTTCAAAACTTTATTGCTAAAATATTTATTAGCTTTAATAATATTATTATTTAGTCATCTATTTAAAAATGAGATCCAATTATATTATTATTAAAATAAATATTGTCACATTCTAAATTTAATATTATAACTTTTATCTTCCAATTTAATTATTTTATTTAATTAATTTTTCAATTTATTAAATAAAATAAATATCAAAATACCATATTAATTTTTTATTTAATTAAACCATTAATTAAATCTTTTAATTAGGCTTAATTAATAGAAAATACTCCAAAGACTCACAAAGGTAAAAATAAGAAAAATCCATCATAACCAAAATACATACAAATCAAACCAAGGGGTTTATATCACGAATTACATCATCTGATGCATTCGAAAGGTACTCAACTTAGATACTTGTCCTAATTTTTCAATTAGAACAAATGGCTGAAAGGGTTGAGATTTGAACTTGAGAATTTATCTCCCCTCTCTTATCATTGAGATAATGTGATAGGGTACGCTCATCCTGGCAATTCAGGGAAGTCGATACCCAGTACCTGCAACCTGCATAAAAATTACACATGTACAAACACAATATATACTAAACTAAATAGGCAATGGCAAGAAGTGGTGCATCGTGTAGATCCTGACTAGCAGGTGACTACGACTCCCTTCCTTAACCACATCAGACACACCATACAAAAGAAAACACACAAAGCAAACACGCACACCATACACATGCAAGTATGGGGTAAGTATCCATAAGAAAACATATATGATAATAAATCATCTTACTAATCATCATTAATAACTGCAAACACTAAAAATAATCATCATATATACATGAAATGTAGAGTCTAAGTAATCTCATCACATATCAACTGAATCCATAGCACAATATCTGATAATCGCATAATAATGTTACTAACCATCAACATGAAACTAGCTCTAAAAGAGTTCAACAATGATAACAAAATGCAAATCAGGGGCAGGCACTACAAAAGGATGGTACATGGAGGATGTACACTAATAGTGGAGCAATTAATAAGATTACCAAATTAAGTACCAATTTCCTATTGCTTGTATTGAGGACATGATGGATGAATTGGTAGGTGTCGAGTACTTCAGCAAGATTGATCTTCGAAGTGGTTATCATCAGATTTGTATTCAAGAAGGGGATGAATGGAAGACAACTTTTAGAAAAAAGGATGGTTTGTACAAATATATGGTTATGCCATTCAGACTTTCTAATGCACCGAGCACATTTGTGCAATTGATGAGTACTATACTGCGGCCTTATATTGGTAAGTTTGTGGTTGTTTATTGTGATGACATCTTGATTTTTAGCAAGAACAAAGAAGACCATTTACAACACCTACAAATTATCTTGGATGTACTAAGAGTAGAGAGACTCTATGCAAAATTAAAGAAGTGCATATTCATGTAGATGAGCTTAACCATTTTAGGATTTTTCATTTCTGGAGATGGTATTCAAATGGACCTAAAGAAGATTAGAGAAATTCTCAAATGGCCTACTCCAAAAAATATAGAAAAGGTAAGGAGTTTCCATGGGTTAGCCACTTTCTATCAAAATTTTATCAAGACTTTTAGTAGCATTTTAGAACCTATAACATATTGCACAAAGGGAAGGGGATTTTCCTAGAAAATAGATGTAGAAGAAAGGTTCAAGTTTTTAAAGGAGAAGGTAACTACAACTCCTATACTTGCACTTTCAAATTTTGACAAAGTTTTTGAAGTAGAGTGTGATGCCTCCCATATTGGAATAGGTGCTATTCTCAATCAAGTAGGTAAACCTATAGCCTTTTGTAGTGAAAAACTCATTAATACAAGGAGAAATTACTCCACCTATGATATGGAATTCTATGCCATTTTTCAAGCATCACACCATTGGAGACACTACTTAGTACCACAAGAGTATGTGCTCTTTACTGATCACCTTGCTTTGAAATACGTCAACACCCAAAAGAAGTTGAATACATGGCATGCCAAGTGGGTCTCTTTCTTATAGGGATACACCTTTTTTTGAAGCATAAGTTCAGGAAACAAAATTAGGTTGCTGATGCTTTGAGTAGGCATACTTCTCTATTAACTAAAGTCGTTGGATTTGATACTATTAAAACACTATATGCTATTGATGATTATTTTTAGGAAATTGTCAAATAATTGAATGGTTCAAGCATTGGTAGGATGTCTCATGTCAAAGGTGTTTATTTTCTATAGGATTGTTAACTCTTCAAGGGAAGAAAACTATGCATACCAGCTGGCTCTATGTAAGAAAATATAATTTTGGAATTCCACAATGGAGTAATGGTTGGACACTTTAGAAAGGAAACAACAATACACTTAGTGGTAGATAAGTTTTATCGGTCAAAGACCAAGAGAGACATTACTAAGTATGTGGTGAGGTACAAAATTTGTCAAATGGATAAGGGACATTCATAGAACATAGGTTTATACATGATGTTGCTAGTTCCCATTGAACCATGGAATGACTTGAGTATGCATTTTGTATTATGTCTTCCACAAACTCAGTAAGGTAATGACTCCATTTTTGTTGTTGTTAATTGGTTTTCCAAAATGGGTCACTTTATTTCCTGTAAAAAGACTAATGATGCCACTAGGATTGCCAAATTGTTCTTCTTAGAAGTTGTTCGCTTACATGGTCTACCCAGAACCATTACTTCTAACTATGATACCGAGTTCTTGAGTCATTTATGGATGACTTCAAGAAAGAAATTGGGAACCAAGTTACAGTTTAGCAGTCCCTACCACCCTAAAACTGATGGAGAGATGGAGGTAGTCAATCAAAGTTTGGGGAATCTATTACAATGCATTGTTAGTGAGAAGCGCAAATAGTGGGACTTGGCATTACCCCAAGTAGAATTTTCTTATAATAGTTTTGTTAATAGGTCAACAAGGAAATCTCCTTTCTAAAATGTTTATGGTAGAAATCCTTCACGTGTTCTAAATCTCATGCCTCTACCATTGCGTGACAGAATTAGTGATGATGGAGTGGCCTTTGTTGAACACCTTTAACAACTCCAACAAGATATCTAACACAAGCTACAACTTAGCAATGATATCTACAAGATTCTTGCAGATGCTACAAGAAGACACCAAAAATTTACTAAAGGTTACTTTCTCATGGTTTACTTATGCCATGAGTGGTTTCCTACTACCACATATCACAAAATAAAATACAAAAATATTGGGCCTTGCAACATCCTTAAGAAAATTAGTGATAATGCTTATGAAGTTAGCTTACCTGACAATCTAGACATCTCTCCTATGTTTTATGTTGTTGAATTGCATAAATTCCATGGAAATTTTCCAGAGGTAGTTGATGGACAAGAAGTTGAGTGGCAACATTACCTTCCAAATAAGAAGTAAGATACCATTGCCCAAATTCTTGACAAACAATCTACTTCCACAAGGCATGGTCAATACAACCGATATTTAGTATAGTGGGATGGCTTACTATAAACTAAAAACACATGGTTATCTGAGTGGGCAATGCTGCAGTTATATCCTTCCAAGTTGCACCACTTCACCAATAGTCACTTGTAGGAGCAACATTTCTTTCAAGAAGGGGAGAATGATGCTAGGAGTTTGGAGAGTCATAACTTGTGACTCAGATCTAGGTTTTCTTAGAATTTTTTTGGGTTTTTTTTCAAAATCTATTGTTGAGGCGGATTCCAACTCAAATAGCTCTACTAGGGCCATTTCGATTTATTTTTTGGCACCTAAAAATTCCATCTTGACCTTCAAATTTCAGTTTTAAAATATCTTAGGTATTTTTTTTTTTCTAATTTGTAATGACTTCTAAATTTCTTTCTAAATTTCAGAGATTAGTTAGCAAATCACCTTAATGGTTTAAAGGATAGATATAGGAAACTTCAAATTTTCTTTGTGAGGTTTTTTAGAAATTACCTAAAATGGCATATTTTTCCAATTGTTGAAATTTGCCAAATTTGGAAATTTCTCATTTTCTCTTTTTTGAGTCAATTGTTATTTAATGGAGTTAGAGATCCATGTTGATGTAGTTTTTGGTAATGAACAATTCAAAGTTTGAATCAATACTCAATTTTTTCATGAGTATTAATTTCTCTGTGAATTGAGATTGGTGTGCTACATCACTATCTTTGACTCTACCTTCCCTCCCTCCCTTCCACCATCAACAATTTTTTTATTCCAACCCTTAAAAATTAATCTTTTCTAGTGACCTCATCTCTCTCACCCTGCTCTTATCATTAATTCCACATAATTACTATCTACCCCTACCTTATGTATTTACCTCTCTCTCTCTCTCTCTCTCTCTCTCTCTCTCTCTCTCTCTCTCTCTCTCTCTCTCTCTCTCTCTCTCTCTCTCTCTCTCTCACACACACACACACACACACACACACACACACACACACACACATGCACGCGCGCGCGTGCGCACACACACGCACACGCACATGTGCACGTGCACACACACATGCACATGCATAAGCACATGGACATGCACATGCACATGCACATTCTCATGTGTGCACACATGCACATGTATACACACACACATACACACACACATGTACATGCATATACACACAAAAATATGGACACACAGAGACACATAAGTACATAAACAGACACATAGGCACACACACAGACACATGCATACACACATGCACATGCACACACACATGCACACACACATAGAGATGCGTGCATGCACACCCATTGGAAATTAAAATTGGAACAATTTTAATTTTTATACTGATGTCAAACCTTATTAGTGAGATAGGGGCTAACTATGTAAAGTGCAATATGAAAATGATTGATGAAGAAGATTTGAGAAGATGAGATATAAAGAGGACCTTGTGGAAAGGTTGAGTTATCTAGAATTAAAATAACCACTTCATCAGCTAGACTTTGACAAGATAAGGTATTATTTAATGTTGACACTAACTAGAGAAGACAGTTGTGGTAAATTCTACAAGACATGATCACTTAAGGACCAAATATATAGGCTAAGTCAAGTTTTAGAATAGAAGATTAAGTAACTGATAGTTGAAGCTAAGTAGTGCTAGTGTGGAGCCAGTGCATAATTAAAGCTAATAAAATATGGTGTCAACCTAGCCTAGGTAAAGTATTAGTATAAAAAATGTTGGACCGATCAAAGATAGAAATTTCTAGCAAGATAGTTAGTGAAGACTGAGTTATTTAGTGATCATCAAGGCCTAGGACCATAGTTTTAATCGAGTGTGAGCATTTCATAGTTTGTGACGAAATTGAGATTCCTAGCCAGCACAATTTGAATTCTTGAAATATGTAAAGTTTGTTGAAGATAAGGATTGATAAGTTTGATTATTTAATGAAAGGAAAAGGGTTAGGTGAGTGATAAAAGGCTTGGATTTAAAGATATGTTTCTAGAAAGGAAGAAGATGAATGAGAAGGTGGAACAATTTGTCATATGTCTTGGATTTGATCGTAACTCTAAGATCAACATTGATGTTCAAGAAAGAAAAAGATGAAAGCTACTTATTTTAGGAGGTATAAATATTAACCTATAGAGGTTATCCATTTGTAGTTTTGTTGACTAACAAACTTGAGTAGAAGGATGTGAAGAAGGAGTAGAGCTAAGATGAAGAGTGATTTCTTGAAGGATTTCCAAGTAGATTAGAGATAGTAATGGAGACATGTATCAAGTTTAGTCATGGAGTGAGAAAATGAGATACATTGTTATCTATATTTTTCAAATGAGTTTTATTTATCAAATCAACTTGCTAGTTCTTTCTAGCCATTATATTAGTTAAAATCCTTTAATCAATGTTGATCTAACAATCATTTGTAAATCCTTTAATTAAGGTGACATTCTAATGGAATGTTCTTAAGTCCTCTAACAAGGTCGTTCCTAATAGGGTGATTAAATATTTTAATAGGATGAAACCTACTAGTGTATATTATAATCTTTAATAGGGTTATCTCCTAAAAGAGTTTAGTTTAGAAGAGTGAAAAATTGTTGGCATGTTACTAGTTGTTTTTCAAAAATTGGGTTTCCATTTTAAATCCTAGTGTCTTACCTTTATGGATGTCATTTGAGATGTTTTATTTTTTAATGTCTTACATACTACAAGTTGGTGATTATTGGTATAGTGGACTACAAATTTATTTTATTGATAAGTTACTATAGAGACTGTGTTACTTAATGAATAGATCTAAGTTGTTTGAAGAGTTCAAAATTTTAAATTGGTACATCCAAACATGAGGATAACTGATTCACCCCCTAACTCTCACTTATTCTAAATCATTTTAAACATTTGTATCAAATCTTGTGGTGCTTGCAAGGAAGAGTTTGAAGGGACTTAAAACTAAAGATCAAGATGCATAGGAAAATGACAGACAAGTTGAACAAGGAGAACTTCCCTATAGGATAAAATTTGACAAAGCTACATATTTTTGGAATTCAAGATTTGATATTATACTATATGTACAATTAATACATAATAATACCCACACCTATGAAAACCCAACAAATAAAGGAGAAATAAGAACATAATTAGGTAATATTAGAGATTGGATCAGTTGTAAGCTATTGAGAATTTGATGATAGAAAGGACATCAAGACTACAAAGGATATGTGGAAAACATTGGCAAAGATACATGGAGGAGATAAAAATGTACTAAGATCCAAATAAAAAATCTTGACAAGAAAGTTTGATGACATGATAATGGTAGAAGGCAAGAACATTGCTCAACATACTGGAACAATCAAAGAAGTAATTAATATGCCATAAGAGGAGTTGAAGAAAAGAAATTAGTGATGAGACTTTGATCAACAATGTATTAATAAATTTTCTTCCTATTTATGCTATTAGAATTTCCATAATATAAGAATTGAGATGTACACTAGGTAATGATCTAAACTTGGATATTTTGGTTGGTAGATTTATTGCTTTTGAATTGTCAAATTTTAATGATTTACTACCTTTTCTATTAAATATGCTTTCAAGTCACAATTATTTTCACATAAGTCTAAGAAGAAGAAAGGAAATTATGAGAATAGTGAAAGTAAATCTTCTAATGATGATCTTGAGGATCTTGAAGTATTAATGGTTAGGAGACTACAAAGAGGCTAATGAAAAGTCAAAGATGAAAAGGATGAAAGGAAAGATAAAAGGTTCAAAGTAAAGAGAGATGAAAGAGAAAACACAGGATACAAAGAGTACAAGGGAAAAGGTAAAATGTCTTGTTACATTGCTGAAGAAGAGATTGATGATGATTACAATAGTCATGATGAAGAAGTTGTTTATGTTCCTATGAAAGATGATTTTGATAAAGATGAAAAAACTAAAATTATTTCATATGCGATTAAATGTGATAGATCAATAATTGATATTGGTTGCTAACATCAGATGACTAGTGATAAAGGTAAGTTTAAAACTTTAGAACATTGTAAAAGAGGTAGTGTTAAGTTTGGTAATAGTTTGGTAATGATGAACCATGTCTTCTAAAAGGTAAAGGATCAATAAGAATGATTGATAAGATCAGATGTGATAATGCTTATTGGGTTGAAGTACTTAACTGTAATTTGTTGAGTGTGGTACAATAGAATAATATAGGCTACAAAGTTTAATTTTAGCACAAGAAGACTAATATCTACAATGGTTCTTATGAATTGATTAGAAGTGGATAGTAAATGAGAGGTAACTTGTTCTATCAAGACCTCTCTGATGATATATTCTTGTTTATACAATGTGATGAAATATTGTTATGGAATAAAAAGCTATATTATGTGAATTTTAATAAGTAATAGTAAGATGAAAAAGTTAAAGGGTTTCTGAGATTGAAGAAAAATAATAATATGATGTGTACAAAAAATATTAATTGGGAAAAATTACAATGTCTAGTTTCAAGAGGAAGACCTAGGTTCATAATGACCTTTGTGGACCTATTGGAGTACAAAGCTATTATGGTGAGAAATATTTTATTCTATTTTTTGATGACTACTCCAGCATGATGATTATGATGTTTCCTAAATAAAAATATATTGCATTTCAAATGTTTAAGTGGTATTTGGCTAGAGTTGAAAAGGTACTATTTAAAAGACTGAAGTGTCTAAGATCTAATAGTGGACATAAATTCATATTTGAGGAATTTGCAATGATAGAGGAATCAAGCAATAGAAGTCTTCACTGAGGAACCCTCTATTGAATAGTATAGTTGAAAGGAGGAATACATCAATCATGTATTGTGCTAGGACAATGATGATGGAGAAAAATGTTGTACCTAAGTACTAGAGAGAAGATTTAAGTACAATAGTTTATGATGTAATTACAATATTTTATACCTTGAATATAATACAAGTCAAGAAAGGTACAAGTATTAAAACTTTTGAGTTATGGTATGATTATGCACCTATTGTGAAATATTTCAATGTATGTCCAAAAGTAAATGATATATATTGAAAGATAATAAAAATGGAAAGATTGATGCAAAGAGTGATGAAGGAATATTTTAACAATATTCCACTAAAATAAAAGAATATAAGTGTTTGAATTATAACAATAATAAACTTGTTGAAAGTATGAATGTGAAAGTTGATGAATACATAGAAAAGAGTGAAGTTGAATATAAGAAGGAACTTTAAAATTACAAGAATTTTATTCACATTGATGAAAGTAAGACCAACACCTTTACCTAGTATTGAGCAAAAGGCTGATGAGCACAAACACTCAGTACATACCAAGTTATAGGAACAATGTATCGAGCATTGGGAAATTGGTGCTAAGCATTAGGATTAGAAAGTTGAGATGTATAAAGTTCTAGCTGAACCCAATCTACTAGATGGACCTAAAGAAGACATAAAAAGACCCAAGTCCACATTCAAAAAACATACAACAACACATCATGCACCTGATTAGATCATTAGAGATAAAGACTCAAGAGTTAAGAAAAGAAAAAGACTAAGGAGTGATATATTCCTATTATGTGAATTTAAGCCTAAATCAGTAAAAGATGCTTTGGATAATGAACAATGGATTCATGTAATGAATAAAGAGATAAAGAAGAAAAATTTAAAAAAATTGGTCACTAGTAACTAGACCAAAAGACATGAATATTATTGGTAGAAAGTGGGTATTAAAAAACAAGATGAATGAGAAAGGTGAAGTAACAAGAAATAAATCAAGACTAGTTTGGAAAGGATATGCACAAGAAGAAGATATTGACTATGGGGAGACATTTTCCCTTATGTAAGATTTGAAGAAGTGAGAACTCTACTTGCTATTGAGATAAGATTGTTAAAAGAAAGATTGATCATGACTGATAAGAGATATCAAATTGATGAAACTTGTATGGAAAAATCATTATTTTGTTACTAATGTCAAACCTTCTACTTTTTGGTGAGATAATTGCTAATTTCGTTTGAATGCTATCATTAGAGTTGATTGATAAAGAGGATTTGAAATGAAAGGATAATGTAAGAGAACCTAAGGAAAGGTTAAGTTATTTGGTATATAAATGGAGTACTAAGACCAAGCGAGACATTGATGATATAGTGTATATTTTATCGACTTATGTCTAGAATGAAAGTTTAGTCATGAAAATAATGGATGAAGATCAAGTAAAGAAAAGTTTATGCCAAGCTTGACCAAGTGAATAGAGCAAGCTGAGAAAATTCAGTGCAAGCCAAGTGAAAAGCCATAGGTTCTGACCAAAGAAGAAAAATAGTGGAACCCAAGTGAAAGTTAGTATGTGTAGAGAAAAATTTTGTTGATGTTGAGCATCAAAAAACTTTGGTGTATGCCAAGTGCACTAGTGTTGGCTAAGTGACAAAAGACCATTTTTATTGAGTGATAGTAAAAATTGTTCAATCAAAGATTCATCAAATATAAGCTGACGCAAATGATTTTTTAAATTTTTTGAAGTGTTTGGAAGAGAAGCTTGATGACTTGGTGGAAAAAAATTTAAGGTAAACCTTTTTGATACAATTTCAAAGAGGATTGGAAAGGAAGCTTCTAGAGGAACAAAATAGAAATCTGGTTAGATTCAATATGTCCTACCTAACCCTATGATAGAGGATCAAGATGAAGTGGCAAAAGATCTAAATTCTTTATTTAACCATATAACAAGCTAAAATCAAAGTGTGGAGTAGAGAAGAAAGGTCTAAATCTATGAAAGATGGAAAGTTTAAGTTCTTGCTTCATATGGTGGCTAAGTGAATGAATCTACATTTGGGAAAATAAGTAAGGAGGCTTAAGGATTTGAGATCTTGAAGGGTGAACAAGCCAAGGACATGAAGAGGTTGAATGCCAAGCACTAAGGAGGGCTGAATATGAGATCTGTTATCTACAAGTGAGTTTTTTTATTATCAAATCAAAGTACTACTATTACTTTCAAGAAATTTTATTAGTTAAGATAAATCCTTTGAATTAAGGTTGATCTAATAGTCATTTGTAAATCCTTTCACACGATGAAATTCTAATGAAATACTATAAAGTCCTATAACAAGGATCACTCCTAATAGGGTGATTGGAATCCTTTAACCATGTCACATTTAATAGTATGTATTGTAACATTTAACACAGTTGGCCTTTAATAGGGAATCACTTTAGAAGAGTGAGAATTAGTAGCATGTTATTGGTGGTTTATCCCAAATTGATTTTCCATGTAAAATCCTTTTGGAAAATATGTATTTGAGGCTTTTTTATGTTTCATGGTCATATTTATTTAAAGCTATTTTGACCTGGACAATAACCTACAATGTATTTAGATATTGGATGATCTAATGATGCATGCAATGTGATGAATACAAGGATTTGGTTTTGTTAGGTTCTGAAAATTTTTATCTGCAAATTTGGACCTTGGATAACTAATTCAACCCCTGCACCCCCTTCTCAATTATTTTCTTTCCATTATAAATAATTCATAATAGTCATTATCAAAGATCAAATATCTTAATAAATATAAGAACATCAATTATACATTATTAATTTCACAATTTCAATGTGTGTGTGTGTGTGTGTGTGTGTGTGTGTGTGTGTGTGTGTGTACATACATATATATCTATATATGTATGTATATACATATATATCTATATATGTATGTATATACATATATATCTATATATGTATGTATATACATATATACATATATATGTATATATGTATATACATATATACATATATATGTATATATGTATATACATACATATATACATATATATGTATATATGTATATATATATATATGTATGTATATATGTATATACATATATATAGATATATGTATGTATATATATGTATACATATATAGATATAGATATATATATATATACATACATACATATATATATATATATATATATATATATATATATATATATACATATATATACATATACATATACATATACATATACATATATATACATATACATATACATATACATATATATATACATATATATACATACATATGTATATATATATATATATATATATGTATATATATGTATATATATGTATATTTATATGTATATATGTGTGTGTGTGTGTGTGTGTGTGTGTGTGTGTGTGTGTGTGTGTGTGTGTGTGTGTGTGTGATGCAAGGGGGGAAAGGAAATAATCGGGTCCAAAGGCACACCCAACAATCCAAAACAACCTTGCAAAGTTAACACAATGAAAGGAAACACACAAAGATGACAACACCACAAAGAGAGACCAATATTCTTTTATAGATTCATGAAAATATCAGCATACATGCCCAGTTGTAAGGCCTTCTAGGTTATGGCCAGATAAAAATGCATCCAAGATCTAAGATCCAACATCAAATTCACAACTTCCAGTTACATATGCAACAAAGTTTCCAACTTTTGCATTCTGCTCTAAACTCCCCAAAATCTACCCTAACTTTAAGCATAAGTAGTCTATTTATACTTGCTAAAATGGCTTACGGATCATTCTAGAACATTACATAAGAGGAAGGCCAAAAAAAAAATGGTTTAGACACATCCCAATAAAATATCTTGACATAAATGTCATGATCAAAATCAATCTTGCACATGAAGTGTCACTTAGCATGCACTAAGTAACTTGGCACATTAAGAATAGCTCAACGCACATTGTGGAACTTGAGACACACTGCAGAGCGAGATGGGATAACATGCAAACCTAATTGTTAACATGATGTGGGATAACCTAAACTTGAATTAAACTACAAAATTACTAGCACTCAGCACCTAATGCAACTTGGCAAATTATTAAAACTCGGTAACAACTAGCATAATGAAAACAAATGAGTAGGATAACATGTCAACCTAGGATGCTGTTGCATCAATATATATATATATATATATAATTCTTCATTTAATAAAGGAAAAAATTAGAATACTCTATTTACTAAAAATAGAATAATTTCATATGCTTTTTAAAAAGTACTCTTTTAATACTCTTCTACTTTACGACTTATGATGTCTTTATTATGCTCCATTATGGTGCTCTCCATTTTGGCATACGTGAGGGGGATTAAAATAGAGATATTTTAGCCTTATTTCATGCTTTAATATTCCCTCATTTCCTTTATTTTTTTTACACTTAATATATATTTTTTTCCTTATGTTTTTCCTGTGTCCTTTGAAAACTCTTCCTCCACGTTATTTATATCAACTATATGTAATTGATCATGACTTTTTGCTAGTGGGATTTGTTTAGGGTATAGTTTATAAAGTGATTAATTTGTATTATATTTATTTATTATATTTGTTTATTTAATTATTTAATCAATTGTAATATTGATTAATATTATTTAATCAATGATATTATTCTTTTAAATAATAATTTATTTATTAGTAACTATGTAACTGTCTATATATTCTATATATATATATTTTAATTTAATTTTAGTAATTTACTTATTTATTAAATTCTTATCAATTTTTAGAATATCTATTTAATATATTTTATTTTCTTATTAGATGGAGTATTACATACACTTTCACTACCAAGCACAAAAAGGGGAAAAAACTATAAGGTGGCAGAACCTTTGAGGAGGAGGTTGTTGATAGTGCACGAAGTCAAGTTGCAAAGCATTGGGTTTGATGGATTCAAAGACCTATATGAGGAAGACATTGATTTTGGAGAGGCCTACAAGGTATGTGCTGAGTTTGCTAAATACTTTCATAGTAACTTTGGTAAATACACCTTGTACAATGGGTTATTGTTCAAGGCACAATAGTTGTCCATCCCAAGGGATCTATGAGGAAAAAGCTCAGACTAGAGAATCACAATGTGAGCATGAATGGACACTTTGGTTTTAATAAGACTCTAGACCTTATGGAGAGGTTCTATTATTGTCCTAAGATGCAAAGAGATATCATGAGGTATGTGGTGCAGTGTGGCATATGTAACAAGGAAAAGGGAACTTCCTCAAATGTAGGACTCTACCAACCTCTCCCCATTCATAATAGGCCTTGGGAATTCATCAACATCGACTTCATAGTGGGATTGCAAAGAACTGAGACATGGATGGATAGTGTATTTTTGGTAGCAGACAGGTTCAGTAAGATGCACCACTTCATACCATGTAAGACAACACACGATGCAAGAAATGTTTCTAATCTCTTCTTCAAGGAGGTGGTTAGGATACATGGATTCCCAAGGAGCATAGTGGCTAACAAAGATGTACAATTTATGGGCCACTTTTGGTCAAACCTATGGAAGAGGATTGGAACAAACCTAGCACATAGTTCTTCCTACCATCCTCAAAAAAATCATCAAATGTAGGTCATCAATAGGGTCTTAGGAAACTTATAAGGTGTTTTGCCAAGGAGTATGGAAAAAGTTTGGAGCAAGTCATTCCCCAAGTTGAATTTGAATACGATGATAGCAGGAATAGGACAAAAAGTTTAAGTCCTTTTCAAGTATTATATGGCACTCACCCAAGAGGCATCATGGAGCTAAGGGACATACTTGTACATGACAAAACTAGTGGGCATGCTAATGACTTTGTTCAATCAATGAAGGAGGTACATGATCAAGTGAAACAAACCTTAATGGAGAAAAATTAAAAATTGAAGGAGAAGAATGATGAGAGGAGGAGAGAGTTCTAGTTTCAATTGGGAGACTTGATTATGGTTTATCTAAACAAAGTCAGGTTGCGAAAGGGCATTCCAAGCAAGTTGTAGATGAAAAGGACTGGGCCAGGCAAGATACTTGAGAAGTATGGGCTGAATGCCTACAAGGTAAACTTATCAAAGGATATGGCTATCTCTACCATATTTAATGTTAAAGACTTAATACCTTATAAAGGTCCTAACTTGGATGAAGTACACTATCAAGAAGAACTAAGCAAGGACATCTCATACCTGAAAGTACCTAAAAAGCAACAAACATAGGTAAGGAAGATTTTGGATTCTAGGGTGAAGAAGAGTACAAGAAACAAAGTGTATAAGGAGAATCTAGTGAAATGGGTGGATTTACCTATCACTATGGAAATATGGATTGCAAAATGTGACTTTAAGAAGCATGATATCAGCAAGGAGATCTTATCTTGAGCAGTACCTTAGTTTTCTTCTCCCAAGGGGAGAATGGTGCATGAGGACCTAGTGGTAAAAAAAAAAAACATAATGAATTTTTCTTTTTTGAATGGTCTAACAAAAAATTGAGGGAATAAGGATAATAATAAAGTCCCAAGGTGTGATTGGGTAGGATTTGGAGTGTGAGTCAAGTTTTGACAATTAGGTCTTAATAGGAAAAATTGCTTGACAATTGCTCTACGAAGAAAAATTTCAAAAAATACCTCAAAAGGGAGAAATAAGTGTATAAGAGTGGTCCTTAGGTGTACTAAGGTCATTTTAGGAGGTTTGGTAACATAATGGCCAATTTTGAAGGCCTAACGTGCAAAATTGCAAAAGGTGTCAAAAAGTTCAATTGACAACTTTGCAATTTTTTCAAAAATGATTGACAACTTTTGTGTAGTTTTAGAAGAAAAAATTGCTTACATAGTTATGGTTCAAACTAAAGGTTAGAATGGAGGAGGAATACTATTTAAACCTTTTCCAACTCATTTCCATGGGTTGGATAGTTAAATGTATGGACAATACCAGTAACTAGATCAATTGTGTGAACAATAATGTGGTTTGGGAGGATTGAATAAAGGAATTGGATTGAATAACTTTTTTTTATAGATGGAATAGATTATTGGAATCATGTTTTGAATATGTGCATACTTTTTTGGACTTCAAGCTTTTATTTGTTAGGGTTTAAAAAATTGTTTAATTCCAATGTTCTTGTTGTCCAGTTTTGTATTACCAACATGAAAATGGCTATGGCTTGAGTTTCCTTGGACAAAGCACCATGATTCTTGGAAAACAAGCACTATCCTTTGTAAATAGTCTATATATTTATTTTGGGGTTTGTGCAATTCAGGAAGCAAGTCTTTCAAGTGAGCGCTAGGCAAGCAATGTAAGATTGGAAAGGTGCAATGAGATCATGAATTGCAGTTCAAAGAGGAATAGTGGATTGGCATGAGCTAATACTGATTTGAAAATAAATGAATGGAGTTTCAAGGGTTCATAACTCAAACAAGGAGGTTTGGAAAGGATTTTGAAGCCAATGATGAAGGATTCTTGGTCATTCAATTCAAAACCCTTAAAATGATATTATTTTGAAACCTTACTATATGGTCATCACAGGAGCCTAGACCTAAAAAATATTAAAGTCTAGAACAATACAAACCTAATAACTAAAGATACTAGGTAGCTTTGTTAAGTTTTTTTGTGAGTTATTGCACATTCCTTACTTCTAGGAGGGATAATAGGGGATCTTAGGGCTACAAAGGCTAGCTAGGAAAATTAGAGGTTTATGGGTGTGAAACTTGAAGGAATGATGCATAATTGTAAGGAATGGGTCAAGAACCTTAAAATGATGGTTCAAACCTAATTTTTGCCTTTTATGTGTACTTGGTGAAGTTTTGGCATTCTAGGCCAAATAGTGCATAGTTGGTGAATTGAAGGGAGAGGATGAAAAACTAAATTTTTGGAAGAGTTTCCTAGTGAAAGGGGGTAGCAAAGGAGTTATCTAGGTTGGAGTTTGAGATAGAAACCCCAAATGGGCTAGGAATATCCTTGGAAGAGCAAGAAATTTCTAAAATAAGGATTCTCCTCATCAAATGGAGCATACGATACCTGCTAGTCAAGATAGTATGGTGAGGAAGTTTAGATGTACTATGTGATGAAGAAAGATTTTGGAGATGAAGGGGGATTCCTGAGGTGAAGGGATTTTTCTAAGCTGAAGAAAAATTCTTGAGGTAAAGGAAGATTTCCAATGTTAATGGAGTGTCCTAAGGTGAAGGGAATGTCCTAAAGCCATCACGATCGAAGCTTCCATATCATCGACATCTATGTCATCAAAGGAATATACGTCATTGAAGGCTATAAAAATCAAGTTCATTGTAATATAAGATGAGCCTATGAGCCCATCAAAAAACTAGATTTTATTGTATATAATTTTTTTTATTTTAATACAAAGTTTCTCAATGTTTTTTGGGTGGTAAGGTTTTCCCAAAAGGGTTTCCATGTTGAATCTAGTCTCCCATGTTTACCTAGTGTTCATATTGTTTTTATCTATTCTTTTTTTTCTTGTGCATCTCAATCTTCTAACGCATATTTCAAATCTTTTATATTTCCCTTGTAAATTGGCATTTGGATGGTGTTTGAACATGTATCTTTCCTAACAAGTAGTATCAAAGCTAGGTTATCCTTATCAGGTAGGATTATTTTCTATGTGAATTTGGTTCTAGTGGGAGTTTTTGTCTAGTAAATGAGATGGTAGGTATAGAGAGAGTAGGGATTGAAAATTTCAAATGCACAAACTTTGAGTTGTGGAAACTTAAAGTTGAAGATATATTGGTTGATCGTGATCTATGGGTTTTTTTTTTTGGTAACATGCCTTTAGGCATGAAGCAAGAAGATTGGATTTTAGAAGATCAAAAGGCCAAAGGAATGATAAGGCTGTGTCTTGTAAATTCTATTATGTTGAATGTTCATCATGAGAAAACTGCACATTCTTTGTAGAAGAAGTTGGGAGATATTTATTAGGGAAAATCCTCAGTAAACAACCTCTTACTAAGAAATAAGTCATACTCTTTATAGATGGACAAAGGAATGGTTGTGGAAAATCATTTAAATGCCTTCAATATGATGATTACACAACTAACATACCTTGTGATGGCCATTGGAAGTACTATCACTAAGTTCAAAATGGATGAACTAGTTATTGCACTTTTGTGACAGGAGATACAAAGGAAATCTTCTAAGATGGCTAAAGAGGCTTTCAACATTGGAGAGGGAAAAAAAAATAGCACACGGAGCTTGAATGTTATGAGAAGAAGTCCAAAGTAAAGTGTTGGAAATGCAAGTAGACTGATCATATCCAAAAGGATTGCAAAAAGGACAAGATGAAGAACAAGAACAAGAAGATATAAATAAATAAATAAATTGGAGAGTTCTTTTGATTCTGATTCTTCTTAGTGTGATGGTGAAGATGCCAACAATTATTCTTTGGTTAATCAGTCATCTGATGATGACTAGTTAGAGTAATTCAATCCTTATGTGGAAGATATTTGTCAAGATATCATGTGTGACTCGTCACCACTATATAGTGGGGATTTTTTTTTAGTGACATAGATTCTAAGTGTAACTTGGCACCATGGTTTAGTGGGAGTTATTAGAAGTGGTTTAGTGATTGGTCTTCATTAGTATTGCAAATATTGAAGGTGTGAGATTCTGATGTTGCAAGGATCATTTCATATTTGTTAAAGTAGTATTTGGAAATTTTAATCTTGATGTGAATGGAGATGTTGACATCTTGAGGGCTCAACAGAGCCTATGATAAAGGTGTAGATTATGGTATGCTCATTTTGAGCATGTTTTCTCTTCAAAGAGATAATTTAGATCACGTTGTCATGATTATGTTCCTCAGACCATGGTTGAAACTTTGGCATGTTGATCTTGGTTTAATTTATTTATTTTAAGTAGATTGATCATTTGTTGGATACTTTGTGATATTGCAATGTTACATTTGCAATTGGCATGGATTGATCTGTTACAAGTACTCATGAATACTTAGAGATTATGGTGATACTATTAAGTGGATTATATTAGATTAATCTTACTTGTGTCATGGGAGCTTCTTAGTGTATATGTGGTAGATTGACTTTGAGGCTTTAGGCTATGTGTTATAGGTTGTATATGTTTTTGATTTTGAATTCATGTTGTATACTTTGGATATGAGTATGTACTTTTTCAAGTGGTACATTGTTGGGTGTGTCAAAGCACGAATAGTTCTCACCATATAAAGTGACTATCATACAAAGTGACTATCATATAAAGTGACCATTTTACAGTGTGTCCACCATACATAGAGACATTGTGTGGTGAGTAACCTCATGGTGAAGTATGCTAGTAGTGGAGTATATGGTACATGCTAGTGAAGACAATGTAGTGAGGAATTATAGGTGTATTGTACAATGAATAATGATTGTTGAGGTGAAGAGAGATTCCCGAGGTAAAGGGAGTGTCTTAGGGTGAAGAAAGATTCCTAAGGTAAAGGAAGATTTTTGAGGCAAAGTTAGTGTCCTAAGGCAAAGAGAATTTCCTGAAGGAGTCATGACTGAAGCATCTATGTCACCAAAATATATGTCATTGAAGGTGTAAACATCACTGAAGACTATAAAAGTGAGGTTGATTGTAATACAATATGAGCTTATGAGCCTACCCAAAAACTAGAGTTTGTTGTATGTAAATTGTTTACTATAATACAAAGTTTCTCAAGTTTCTTTGAGTGGTGGGTTTTTCCCAAAAGGTTTTCCCACGTTAAATCTAGTCACTTGTGTTTATCTAGTGTTCTTTTTTTTTTTACATCTGTTCTTGTTTTTCTTGTGCATCTCAATGTTCTAAAGTAGATTTGAAATCTTTTTGTATTTCCCCTGTAAATTGGCATTTGGAAGGCATTTTTGCATGTCTTATTCCTAACAAGAATGTTCTATTTTTATTTTATATAATTAAATGAATTCTTGTAGTATATTTTACATATAATATCTAATTTATTTTTACTATAAGTTTATTTTAATTTGACCTTTTAAAAATAAATAATAAAATTTCAAATTTTCAAAAGATATTTTTCAAAAGATATTAGGGGTATGTGTAGGATTATGGTGTGCCAAAAAGTGGCAATGTGAAAAAAATAGAGTTTGAACACGTCAAAAAGTGCTTCAAAATCCGCTCTGACTTTTTTTCACCTATCCAGGTACGAGATCGGATATCAGATCTCATATCGAATATTGGATCTCATATCGGATATCCAATATGAGATCCGATATCCGATATCTGTGACATAAAAATTGGAGGGAAAGGCACAAAAATTAGAGGGAAAAACAAATTTGTAAGTGATATAACTAATTTGAGTTATGAAATATGTAAAGATATAATATATAATCTATAAATATATAATATAATAACATAACTATTATATATAAAATAATATATAATCTATATATTATATAATAATATAATATAATATTATATATATATATATATATATATATATATATATAACTTGAATTAAAGATATACTATATAATCTATTAATATATAATAATATATTATGTTATTATTATTATTATTATCTATAAATATAATATATATTATTATATATTATTATTTTTTTCTTATATTTTTATTAAATATGATAACGTAATATATTATATATATGTTAATAATACATATTATTATTATTATCACATATAAATTATAATCTATAATATATTATTATTATTATTATCATATGTAAATTATAACATATAATTTATTATGTTATTATTATTATAATCTATAAATTATATATATATATATATATATATATATATGATTGTTATACTATATTATTTCTAGTGGAGTCATTTATATGGGTCAAAAGGGCTCACATGATGACCTATGACCGCTTTCGACACATTTCATGAGGACATATGTCCCTAAGGGATCCTAGGACCCCTAGGGACATATTAGAATAGTTTATATGGGTCGAAGGGGGTCACAAGATGACCTATGAACACTTTCGACATATTACAAGATGACATTTGTCCTTAGTGGTCCTAAGACCCTTAGGGACATATTAGAATCATTCATATGGGTCGAGGGGGGTCATAGGGTGACATATGACCCCCTTCAACACATTCGACGATGACATATGTCCTTAAGGGTCCTAAGACCCCTAAGGACATATTAGAATCTTTGATATGGTTTGAAGGGGATCATAGGGTGAACTATGACCCCCTTCAACACATTACATGATGACATATGTCCCTAGGGGTCCTAGGACACCTAGGGACATATTAGAATTCTTTATATGGGTCAAAGGGGGTCATAGGTTGAGCTATGACCCCCTTTTACCCATTAAATGATGATGTATGTCTCTAGGGGTCCTAGGACACCTAGTGACATATTAGAATCATTCTTATGAGTCAAAGGGGCTCATAGGGTGACCTATGAACCCCTTCGACCCATTAGATAATGAAATATATATTAGAATCGTTCTTATGAGTCAAAGGGGGTCATAGGTTGACTTATGACCCTCTTCGACACATTACATGATGACATATGTCCCTAGGGGTCCTACGACACCTAGGGACATATTAGAATGCTTCATATGGGTCAAACGGTGTCATACGTTGACCTATGACCCCCTTCGACCCATTAAATGATGACATATATAGCTAGGGGTCCTAGGACCCCTAGAGACATATTACAATTGTTCTTATGGGTCAAAGGGGGTCATAGGTTGACCTATAACCCCCTCTGACCTATTACATGATGACATATGTCCCTAGGGGTCCTTGAAACCCTAGGGAGATATTAGAATGTTTCATATGGGTCAAAGGGGGTCATAGGTTGACCTATGACCCCCTTCGACCCATTAAATGGCAACATATATCCCTAGGGGTCCTAGGACCCCTAGGGACATATTAGAATCTTTGACCCATTGCATGATGAAATATGTCCCAAGGGGTCCTAGGATCCCTAGGGACATATTAGAATCATTCATATGGGTTAAAAGAGGTCATAGATTGACCTATGACTCCGTTCGACCCATTACATGATGACATATGTCCCCAAGGGTCCTAGGATCCCTCGAGACATATTAGAATCGTTCATATGAGTAAAAGGGGCTCATAGGTTTACCAATGACCCCCTTAGACCCACTAAATGATGACATATATCCTTACATGTCCTAAGATCCCTAAGGACATATTAAAACTATTCTTATGGATTAACGGGGTTCATAGGTTGACGTATGACTCCTTTTAACCCATTAAATGATGATATTTATCCCTAGGGTTGCTAGGACCCCTAAGGACATATTAAAATCTTTCTTATAGGTCAAAGGGGGTCATAGGTTGACCTATAACCCCCTTCAAACCATTACATAATGACATATGTCTCTAGGGGTCCTAAGATCCCTAGGGACATATTAGAATCCTTCTAATTGGTCAACGGGGCTCATAGGATGACCTATGACCCCCTTCGATCCATTACCTGACGACATATGTCCATATGGGTCCTAGGACCCCTAGGGACATATTAGAATGCTTCATATGGGTCAAAGCAAGTCATAGGTTGACATATGAACCCTTCAACCCAACAAATGATGACATATCTTCTTAGGGGTTCTAAGACCCGTAGGGACATATTAGAATCATTTTTATGGCTCAAAGGAGGTCAAAGGTTAACCTCTGAACCCCTTCAACATATTACATGACGACGTATATCCCTATGGGTCCTAGGACCCCTAGGAACATATTAGATTCGTTCATATGGGTCAAAGGGGGTCATAGGTCGACCCATTAAATGATGACATATGTCCCTAAGGGTCCAAGGAGCCCTAGGGACATATTAGAATCATTCTTATGAGTCAAATGGGGTCATAGGTTGACCTATGACCCCGTCTGACCAGTTACATATTGAGAAATTTCTCTAGGGGTCCTAAGACCTCTAGGAATGTCTTAAAATTGTTCATGACACATTACATGATGACATATGTCCCTAGGGGTCCTAGGACCCCTAGGGACATATTATAATCTTTCATATGGGTCTAAGGGGGTCATAGGTTGACCTATGACCCCTTTCAACCCATTATATCATGACATATGTCCCTAGGGGTCCTAGGACCTGTAGGGACATATTAGAATCATTAATATGGATCAAAGGGGTCCATAGGTTGACCTATGACCCCCTTCAACCTATTGAATGATGACATATGTTCTTAGAGGTCTTAGGACCCCTAGGGACATATTAGAATCATTTGTATGGGTCAAAAAGAGTCATAGGTTAACCTATACCACCTTTGACACATTACATGATAACATATGTCCCTAGGGGTCTTATAACACTTAGGGACATATTAGAATGCTTCAATCTGGGTCAAATGGGGTCATATGGTGCCCTATGACCCCTTTTTACCCATTAAATGACAAGATATATTCTTAGGGGTCATAGGACCCCTAGAGATATATTAGAATTGTTCTTATGGGTCAAAGGGAGTCATAGGGTGATTTATGATCGTGTTTGAACCATTACATGATGACATATGTCCTTAGAGATCCTAGGACCCCTACAGACATCTTAGAATGCTTCATATGGTTCAAAGGGGGTCATAAGTCGACCTATGACCCTCTTCGACCAATTAAATGATGACATATGTCCCTAGGACCCTAGGACCCCTAAGGACATATTTAAATTGTTCTTATGGGTCAAAGGGGGTCATAGGTTGACTTATGACCCCCTTCAACCAATTACATGATGACAAATGTCCCTCGAGGTCCTAAGACCCTCAGGGAGATATTAGAATCATTTTTATGGGTCAAAGGGGGTCATAGGGTGACCTATGACGCCTATCAAACCATTAAATGGTGACATATGTCCCTAGGGGTCCTAGGACACCTAAGAACATATTAGAATGCTTCATATGGGTCAATGGGTGTCATAGGTTGACATATGACCCCCTTCGACCCATTATATGATGACCTATATCCCTAGGGGTCCTAGACCCCTAGGGACATATTAGAATTATACATATGGGTCAAAAGGGGTCATACATTGAACTATGACCTCCTTCGACCTATTACATGATGACATATGTTCCTAAGACCTTTAGGGATATATTAGAATTGTTCTTATCGGTCAAATTGGGTTAGGACTCCTAGGGACATATTAGAATCATTATTATAGGTCAAAGGGGGTCATAGGTTGACCTATGATCCCCTTCGACCCATTAGATGATGACATATGTCCCTAGGGGTCCTAAGACCCCAAGAGACATATTAAAATCCTTTTAATAGGTCAAAAGGGGTCATAGGGTGACCTATGACCTCCTTCGACCCATTACGTGATGACATATGTCCATAGGGGTCCTAGGACCCCTAGGGACATATTGGAATGCTTCATATGGGTCAAAGGGGGTCATAAATTGATCTATGACCTCGTTCGACCCATTAAATGATGACATATCTTTTTAAAGGTCCTAGGACCCCTAAGGATATATTAGAATCATTTTTATGGCTCAAAGGGTGTCATACTTTAACCTATGACACCCTTCGACACATTACATGATCACATATGTCCCCAAGGGTCCTAAGACCCCTAGGAACATATTAGATTCATTTATATGGGCCAAAGGGGGTCATAGGTTGACCTATGACCCCCTTCGACCCATTACATGATGACATATGTCCCTAGGCATCCTAGCACCCCTACGGACATATTAGAATCATTCTTGTGGGTCAAAAGAGGTCATAGGTTTACTTATGACCCACTTCGACACATTACATGATGACAAATGTCCCTAGAGATCGTAGGACACCTAGGGACATATTAAAATGCTTCATATAGGTGAAAGGGTGTTATTGGTTGACCTATGACCTACTTCGACCGATTAAATAATGACATATATAGCTAGGGGTCCTAGGACCCCTAAGGACATATTATAATCATTGTTATGGGTCAAAGGGGGTCATAGGTTGACCTATAACCCTCTCTTATCTATTACATGGTGACATTTGTCCTTAGGGGTCTTAAGACCCCTAGGGACATATTAGAATGCTTCATATGGTTCAAAGGGGGCCATAGGTTGATCTATGACCTCTTTTGACCCATTAAATGATGAAATATCTCCCTAAAGGTCCTAGAACCCCTAAGGACATATTAGAATCATTCTTATGGCTCAAAGGGGGTCATATGTTAACCTATGACACCCTTCGACATATTACATGATGACATATGTCCCTAGGGGTCCTAGGACCCCTAGGAAGATATTAGTTTCATTCATATGGGTCAAAGGGGGTTATAAGTTGACCTATTACCCCCTTTGACCCATTACATGACAACATATGTCCCTAGGGGTCCTAGGACCCCTAAGGACATATTAGAATCATTCTAATGGGTCAAAGCAGGTCATAGGTTGACCTATGACCCACTTTGACATATTACATAATGACATATGTCCCTAGGGGTCTTAGGACAGCTAGGAACATATTAGAATGCTTCATATTGTCAAAGGGTGTTAGAGGTTGACCTATGACCCCGTTCAACCCATTAAATGATGACATATATAGCTAAGGTTCTTAGGACTCCTAGGGATATATTACAATCATTTTTATGGGTCAAAAGGGGTCATAGGTTGACCTATAACCCCCTTTGATCCATTACATGATGACATATGTCCCTAGGGGTTCTAAGACCCCTAGGGACATATTAGAATGCTTCATATGGGTCAAAGGGGGTCATAGGTTGACCTAAGATCTCCTTCGATCCATTAAATGATAACATATATCCCTAGGGGTCCTAAGACCCTTAGGGACATATTAGAATCTTCAACCCATTAGATGACGACATATGTCCCCAGGAGTTCTAAAATCCCTTGGGACATATTAGAATAGTTCATATGGGTTAAAAAGGGGTCATAGGCTGATCTATGGCCCCTTTCTACCCATTACATGATGACATATGTCCTCAGGGGTCTTAGGATCCCTAGAGACATATTAGAATGGTATATATGGGTCAAAGGGGGTCAAAGGGACTTATATCTGTAGGGGTCCTAGGGACTTATTAGAATCATTCTTATGGGTCAAAGGGGGTCATAGTTTGACCTATGACCCCCTTGGACACATTACATGATGACATATGTCCCTAGGGGTCCTAGAACCCCTTGGGACATATTAGAATAGTTATTATGGGTCAAAGGGGCTAATAGGGTGACCTATGACCCCCTTCGACCCATTACATGATGACATATTTCCTAGCGATATATTAGAATTATTCTTATGGGTGTAAAGAGGTTATAGGTTGACTTATGACCCACTTCGACACATTACATGATGACATACATCCCTAAGAGTCCTAAGACCTTTAGGGACATATTAGAATGCTTCATATGGGTCAAAGGTTGTCATAGATTGACCTATGACCCCCTTCAGCCCATTAAATCATGACATATGTACATAGCGGTCCTAGGACCCCTAGGGACATAATAGAATCGTTCTTATGGGTTAAAGGGGGTCATAGGTTGTCCTATGACCCCCTTTGACCTTTTAAATGATGACATATGCCCCTGGCGGTCCTACGACCCCTAGAGACATATTAGAATCATTCTTATGGGTTCAAGGGGGTCATAGGTTGAACTATGACCCCTATGACTCCCTTCGATAGATTACATGATGACATATGTCCCTAAGTGTCCCAGGACCCCTAGGGACATATTAGAATTGTTCATATAGGTCAAGTGGGGTCATAGTTTGACCTATGACCCCTTCGACCCATCACATGATGGCATATGTCCTAGGGGTCCTAGGAGCCCTAAGGACATATTAGAATCGTTCATATAGGTCAAAGTGGCTCATAGATTGTTGACCCATAAAAATGATTCTAATATGTGTCTAGGGGTCCTAGGACCTCTAGGGACATATGTCATTATGTAATGGGTTGAAGGGGATCATAAGTCAACCTATGACTCCCTTCGACTCATATGAATGATTCTAATATGTCCCTAGGGGTGCTAGGACTCCTAGCGATGTATGTCATCATGTAATAGGTCGAAGGGGGTCATAGGTCAACCTATGATGCCCTTTGACTGATATGAATGATTTTAATATGTCCCTACGGGTCCTAGGACCCCTACGGACATATGTCATCATTTAATGGGTCGAAGGGGGTCATAGGTAAACATATGAACCCCTTTGACCCATAAGAATGATTCTAATATGTCTCTAGAGGTCCTAAGACCCCTTCGGACATATGTTGTCATGTAATGTGTCAAAGGGGGTCATAGGTCAACCTATCACCTCCTTTGACCCATAAGAAAAATTTTAAAATGTCTCTTAGGGGTCGTATGACCCCTAGGGACATATGTCATCATGTAATGGGTCAAAGACCTATGGCCCCCTTAGACCTATAAGAACTATTCTAATATGTCCCTAGGGTTTTGAGGACCCTTAAGGACATATGTCATCATGTAATAGGTCGAAGTGGGTCATAGGTCAACCTATCACCACCTTTGACCCATAAGAATGATTTTAATATTTCATCATGTAATGTGTTGAAGGAGTTCATAGGTCAACCTATAACCCCCTTTGTCCCATAAGAATGATTCTCATATGTATGGAGATAACTATTTCATGCATTCGTTGCTTTCCTAATGGATAAGTGCTAAAAGACAACAATAGGGTGATAAAACGTAGTTACATGGTCCTGACTTGGATCTTCTCATATGATGCAAGGGGATTAAAGGAATATTATCATTTAATGGATCGAAAGGGATCATAGGTGAACCTATGACCCCCTTCGACCCATATGAATGATTCTAATATGTCCCTACAGGTCTTAGGACCCCTAGGGACATATGTCATCATGTAATGTGTCGAAGGAGATTGTAGATCAACCTATGACACCCTTTGACCCATAAGAATGATTCTAATATGTCCCTAGGGGTCCTAGGACATATGTCGTCATGTAATGGGTCAAAAGGGGTCATAGGTCAACCTATGACACCCTTTGACCCATATGAACAATTCTAATATGTCCCTAGGGGCCTTAGGACCCCTAGGGATATATGTCATCATTTAATGAGTTGAAGGGGGTCATAGGTCAACCTATGACCTCTTTTGACCCAAATGAACAATTCTAATATGTCCCTAAGGTTCTTAAGAGCCCTAGTGACATAAGTCATCATTTAATAGGTCAAATAGGGTCATAGGTCAACCTATCACCCTCTTTTACCCATATGAACAATTCTAATATGTCCTTAGGTGTCTTATGACCCATAGGGACATATGTCATCATGTAATGGGTCAAAGGGGTTCATAGGTTGATCTATAACCCCATTTGATCCATAAGAATAATTCTAATATGTCTCTATTGGTCCTAAAACCCCTAGGGACATATGTCGTCATGTAATGGGTTGAAAGGTGTCATAGGTCACCCTATTACCCCCTTTAACCCATAAGAACAATTCTAATATGTCCCTAGGGGTCCTTGGACCCCTAGGGACATATGTCATCATGTAAAGGGTCATAGGGGGTCATACGTCAATCTATGATTGCCTTTGACCCATACAAACGATTCTAATATGTCCCTAAGGTTCTTAGGACCCTTTTGGACATATGTCGTTATGTAATTTGTCGAAAAGGGTCATAAGTCAATCTATGACCCCTTTTGACCCATAAGAAGCATTCTAATATGTCCCTAGTGGTCCTAGGACCCCTAGACACATATGTCATCATGTAACGGGTCAAAGGGGGTCATAGGTCAACCTATGATCCCTTTTGACCCATATGACCAATTCTAATATGTCCCTAAGTGTCTTATGACCCGTAGGGACATATGTCATCATGTAATGGGTCTAAGGGGGCCATAGGTTGACCTATGACCTCGTTTGACTAATAAGAATGATTCTAATATGTCCCTACGGGTCCTAGGACCCCTAGGGACATATGTCGTCATGTAATGGGTTGAAGGGTATCATAGGTCACACTACGACCACCTTTCACCCATAAGAACGATTCTAATATTTTTCTAAGGGTCTTATGACCCCTAGGGACATATGTCATCATATAATGCATCGAAAGACATCATAGGTAAACCTATGATCCCCTTTGATCCATAGGAATGATTCTCATATGTCCCTAAGGGTCGTAGGGACATATGTCATCACGTAATGGGTAAAAGGGGATCATAGGTCAACCTATGACCCCCTTTGACTCATATGAACAATTCTAATATGTCCCTAGCTGTCCTAGGACCTCTAGGGACATATGTCATTATTTAATGGGTCGAAGGGGATCATAGGTCAACCTATGACCCTCTTTAAACCATATGAATGATTCTAATATGTCTCTAGGGGGCCTAGGAGATCTAGGGACATATGATATCATGTAATGTGTCGAAAGGGGTCATAAGTCAACCTATGAACCTGTTTGATCCATAACAATGATTTTCATATGTCCCTAGGGGTCCTCAGGACATATGTCATCATATAATAGGTCAAAGGGGGTCATAGGTCAACCTATGACCTCCTTTGACCCATATGAACAATTTTAATATGTCCCTAGGTGTTCTAGGGCCCCTAGGGACATATGTCATCATTTAATGTGTCGATGGGAGTCATAAGTCAATCTATGACCCACTTTGATCCATATGAAGAATTCTAATATATCCTACGTGTCCTAGGACCCCTAGGGACATATGTCATAATTTAATGTGTCGAAGGGGTTCATAGGTCAACCTATGATCTCCTTTGATCCATATAAACAATTCAAATATGTCCCTATGGGTTCTAAGACCCCTAGAGACATATGTCATCATTTAATGGGTTGAAGGGGGTCCTAGGTCACCATATGATCCCCTTTGACCCATATGAACGATTCTAATATTTTTCTAGAGGTCTTAGGACCCGTAGGGACAAATGTCTTCATGTAATGGGTCGAAGAGTGTCATAGGTCAACCTATAACCCTCTTTGACTCATATGACCAATTTTAATATTTCTTTAAGGGTCTCAAGACCCCTAGGGACATATGTCATCATGTAATGTGTCAAAGGGGGTTATAGGTCAACCTATGACCCCCTTCGACCCATAAGAATGATTCTAGTATGTCCTAAGGGGTCCTAAGACCTCTAAGGACATATTTCATTATGTAATGGGTCGAAGGGGATCATAAGTCAACATATGAGCCCCATCGACTCATATGAATGATTTTAATATGTTTCTAGGGATGCTAGGACCCCTAGGGACATTTGTCTTCATGTAATGGGTCAAAGGGGGTCATAGGTCAACCTATGACGCCCTTTGACCCATATGGATAATTATAATATGTCTCTAGGGCTCCTAGGACCACTACGGACATATGTCATCATTTAATGGATCGAAGGGGGTCATAGGTCAACCTATGACCCCCTTGGACCCATAAGAATGATTCTAATATGTCTCTATGGGTCCTAGACCCCTAGGGACATATGTCATTATTTAATGTGTTGAATGGCATCATAGGTCAACCTATGAACCCCTTTGACCCATAAGAATGATTCTAATATGTCCTTAGGGTTCCTAGGACCCCTAGAGACATATGTTGTTATGTAATGCATCAAAGGGGGTCATAGGTCAACCTATGACCTCTTTCGACCCATAAGAACGATTCTACTATGTCACTAGGAGTCCTAGGACTCCTAGAGACATATGTTGTTATGTAATAGGTCGAAGGGTGTCATAGGTCAACCTATGACCCACTTTGACTCTCATATATTAATAATATACATATATATTAAAAACATACATATTAATACAATATATATATATGATTATTATATTTAGTAAAAATAATAATAATATAAATTATATTTATGGATTATAATAAGAATAACATAATATATTATTATATATTAATATATTATATGTTAGATCTTTACATTATATATATATATATATATATATAACAAAAGTAATTTATAAATCATAAGCTATAAAATATTATGTTATAATATATATTACGTTATTATATATATTAATAACATATATATATAAAGTTATTATATTTCATAAAAATATTATGTTATATTATATATATTACTTTATTATATTTAATAAAAATATTACATATATATATATATATATATATATATATATATATATATATATATATAACATACTTATATATATATAATATATATTACGTTATTATATTTAGTAAAATAATAATATAAATTATATTTATAGATTATAATAAGAATAACATAATATATTATATGTTATATCTTTACATTACGTTATTATATATATAATATATTATAATACATATTTACATAGTAATATAACAAAAATAATTTATAAATCATAAGCTATAAGTCTTAAATCCGATTTTCCCTCCAAAATGGGTTGGGATTTTAAATTTCTCACCAAAATTCACCTAGCCATATCGGATATCCGATTTGAAATTTGATATCTAATTTCAAATCCGATATCCGGTTTAAAATTTGATATCCGATTAGGCTTGGTATTTACCAAGCCTACCTGGTCAACCCAAAAGACATGTTTGAAGAGGGTTTTAGTGATACTCAGACTTTGGGTAGTCATCTGACAATGTTATTTTGATTGAAACTGAATGAAACGAATTTTTTTTTTTAATATCGCTCTCAAGATTCCATCAATATAATTTCTGTCAAATTCTGAGATCGATAAGTATTTATTAGTTAATTATCAATGAAGATTATTGTAAAGTGTTGACTGACATACTGATTGAAAAACAACTATCATTTTCAAACGGTATAAAAATTTTTAAATCTAAAAGTAGCGTCACATTCTATGCTTCGCCTAGTATAAGAAAAAAAATAAAAATAAAAATTTGGTAAAATTTTCTATTAGTTAAGGTGGACAGACATGGGACTTTTTTTTTTTCGAAAAAGTTTTGGTAGAAAATTCATATGTAATTATTTATTTGGAATAAAAATATCAAAAAATATGCATCACATCCGAGCATGAGCCTAATTTTAATATCTATAATTATATTTAAAAAATATTATCATTTGATTTTGATTAAGGTGGTCAGACATACACCTACTTTTTATTTTTGCCCTAAAATTTTTGTAGTACTACATTAAAATTCAAACTTTTGACCAATCAATTATTTTTTTCTCCTAATAAGGCCTAGTAGTTTAGCAACTAAATTCAATTTCCTACAGATTATTTTCTTACAACTTTTTGATATAAAGTCCATAACCACTTTAAAATTATGTGTCAAGTTGACAGAACCTTGATTTTCTGATTTTTCACTGCCACTTAAGGCAATAGTTTGGTACACCATGATCCTACACACACCCTTAGATATATATAATTAATATAGTTCATTGCTAAATTATTTATACATTCAATTATGTATACTATTTTTTGCTAAAATTTTAGCTCGCTCTTTGTTATTAATGAAAGTATGAAAGAATGATAATGAATTTAACTCATAAAATATTACAATGATAATTTATTCTAGTTTTTAAATTTAAACTTATATGTAACATAATAATTTTACATATATTTTAAACCAATATATAACACTCAAAATAATTGTGTTCATTTAACTATTTCTAAAATTCATTTATTTTTTAAAAAACCACGTATAAATTTAATGCATAGAAACTAGTATATTAAATTTATTACTCATTTGTTTTTTAATTTATTTTTTGATGGAGGTCAGCCTTTTTTCTCCACCTAGCCTCTTTGGTTAAGAACCAAGGACTGAGTGGTATCCATTTCACCAGATGATCCCTCGTGGGCTATTTGTGAGCCTTCCAACTTCACCAGTAGACCAAGGGCCCATTGACTACTCATTCAATTTTAAAAGTTAAGTCCTTCATAAATAATAATTGTGATTATATATCTTCTTGCTAAAGAAAGAAAACATTTAATTCTAATATACACATTCAACGTAAGTTTTTTTCCTATAATATGACAAATTCTCAAAAGATGAAACAAGAAGAATAGTTTATAGAATAACTTCGGGCACATGACAAAGAATTGCAATGGTAGGATACCATCTATTTTAGAATAGCTAGATATTCATTTAAGTTTTTCTGAGGCAACATAATAAGTGTTTTAAAATTGTGAAACTCTTGATAAGAAAACTCGACCATCTTTTGTCGTGGCATGATGGTCATCGGGTACTTGAAAACAAATTCAATTGGGAAGACTTTTGACTTGGCTCTTCATGCCACAAGAGTTTTAGCATTTGACCATTTTATTCACTAGAATATTAATAATTACATTATGCAGTATGTACTAATCATTAGGTTTCTCTGGAATATTATGCACTATGTACAAATGCATGTGGACTAATTAACTACATATGACCCAATGAATGCAATTTGTAGTTTTATTTCATGTTTGCAAACTAGGCAAAAATTCCCTCCTTTTATTGTGTCTAGGCAAAAATTTGAATGACCTCATTCAAATTTTAATCTTTAGTCCTCTTTTGCATTTGATTGAATTTGGTTTAAATATTTAGAAAGTGCTATGTAATGATTATTGTAATTAATTATAGTATTTATTTTATATATGAAGTTATTATTTATTAAATATTATAATAAGTATTCAATATATTGATTTATTAATTATTATGATATTTTATAATTATTTAAATTATATATAGATTAGAATTTTGTATTATATTATAATTGTTAATGTTGTATTCTAACATTATCTAATATGCATCATTAATAATATTGATAATTAATTATAATAAATTTAAAAGACTCGTATAAGAGGTAAAAAAATTTAGCCAATGAAGTAGATATAAATTAATTTGATTCATTGATAAACATTTAAAAAAAAAAAAATAGTCCTTTTCTTCTTTAGTTTGATTCTCTTGATTCATGAGGGTCGTGGAGTTTATGCCTTGCATGTGGGTGATTTAGATTTGCATGGATATAGGGCCAATACTATTGCATGCACTAGTCCTAAGATAAATTTTTTTTAAAGTCTTTCATTTTTTTAGGTTAAAGAAGAGTTGTTTCCCATATGAGAAATGTGCAATTATGGACAAGTTGCATAAGGCACATTATAGTGAAATTGTTAGATAAAATCTCAATGAAATTGTGTTGTTCAAGAAAACTGTCACATTATCATTTCTATAGTCTTGCTTTTCTTGAATTATTTCACACAAAAAGACTATGCTTAAGAATGACAATAGCTAATAGAAAAAATTGAATTTATAGGAAAAAGTGAATTTATATTTTTCAAGTCCATTTGATTCTGAAATTTCTTCATCTTGCATAGTTCCCAAGAAATAAATTAATTCTAAAAGTGCTCAATAAAACAAGGACTAACAAAAAACACCAATGTTAACAAATCATTCCACATACACCCCACAAACAATTTTAGAAACATTAAAAATTGTGATTATTGATTTTTAGATTTTTATATTATCTATGGAAAATATAAAATAAATTAAACAAAATCAATATTATAAGATAAAACTATTATGTCAAAAATTAAATAATTAGCATTTTAATAAGAATAAAAAAATTAACTAAAAAAATCAATTAAATTACAAATTTCAGTAAATTACAATCAAGAAAATTGCATAAGTGTTTAGAAAGTAACAATTTTGTTAGAAAAATATAAATATTGATGTTCGAGAAACATTACTAATCAAGAGAATTACATAAGCGTTTACAAAGTAAGAGTTTCATCAGACTGGTCAAAAAGACTATATTCACTTTTACAATCTTCAAAATCTTTACAAGGCTCTATCTTACTTGAATGGTTTGGTGCTGCAAAAGCCTAATTGTAATTGAAGAAATTATCTATTACACTTTATAGAAAAACACATATTTTTTATTTTGTGACAAGACATTAAGAGGCTATAACTCGCTATAGATATATAACTTGGTTGACTTCCTCATAGAAATGTACATTATATAAAACATATTTTCAAGAACGTTGAATTAGTCTGTAAACAATTTAAAATAAATTCAATCAAATTAAAAAAAAAAATGAAATTATGATGAACTGAAGCTTCTCTAATGTGTCTCCAACCTGTAAAAAAATAATTCAAACTAAAACACTAAAATTTTTGGGAGATATGATCAAATCTTTCAGATCTAGGGTTTTTTGTCTCCAAACAAATTCATAGAAGGGGTTAGATCTAAAAATATCCAAAACAAGGAAATAAAGGTGCGTTGCCCCATGGTGGGCACCAAAAATGTGTGCCTAAAATTTGTCACAAACTTCTATGAGTCATTATGTGCAAGATTGCTGAAGAATAAGATCTCAAATGGTAGTTCATAGCTCTCTATTCATGAAGTGCAAGGGTTTGTAATGGAGGCCCTCAGTTTGACCTAGTGTGTGCCCATGTAAGTACACCATAAAATGAGAGATTCAAGGATCAAACTATGAATGCAAATAGAGATGAAAACTAATTTATATAATAACAATGCAAAACAATGCAAGATCTAATCCATGAAAGCAAGATCTAAGCTAATATGAAAATGTAAGGATGAATCATGATGATGGAAGCCATGGATGCATGAGAGAAGACAAGAAGATAAAAGTTCTCCATAAAAAGCTTTAGTATTCAAACTCCTTCAAAAATCACTGTCCAAACCTACAACATAACAATAGCCTAGAGTGTGTCTATGTAAAATAAGGAGAGGGCTCTCCCTCATAAAAAAGATTGAATGATAGAGATTAAGAGACAAAATGATTTAATCAAGGCTAGAGAAAGAATGACCCATGTGAAATAAAGATCCACAAATGAGAAAATAGTAAAAGAATTAAATGGAATGGACCACTTACAAATAAGTGCATTTAAGTGTAGAGGAATTTTTAATTTTATATTATTTTATTTTCTCTTTAAGTGGGGATTTATTTAATTAAAAGGGAGCAAGTTCTTTTAATTAAATAGGAAATATTTAATTAAATTAAAGAGGGTTTTTTCTCTTAATTAATTAAATGTGGATGAATTATTTAATTAAAAGAGAGGATTTCTTTTAATTAAATGGGGACTTATTTTATTTAATTAAACGAGAGATTTTCTTTTAATTAAATAAGAAATAGGATAAAATGGTCAACCTTAGAAATGAAATAATAATATTTGATCAAGGAAATTGATTTGAATTGATTTAATCAAATATTGCAAATGACCGATTCAAGAAATTGATAAATTGATAAATTAATAATGGGGGCCCATAGTTTGGGTGACCATTTTAGGTTGCATACACATATATCTCTAAGCATCCTAGGAAGCCTAGTGTCATCAAAAGTCATCATAGGTTAACCTATGACCTCTTTCAACATATTTCTTGATAAAATATGTCCGTAGGGACCCTTGGACCCCTAGGGACCCATTTCATTGGTTCAAATGTGTTGAAAGGAGTCATAGGTAACCTATGACCCCTTTTCATGCATTTCAAGAGAACATATGTCCGTAGGGGCCCTAGGACCCCTAGGGACCTATTTGGTTGGTTTGAATGCATCAAAAGGGGTCACGCGATAACCTATGACCACATTTGACACATTTCATGACAACATATGTCCCTAGGGGTCATAGGACCTCTAGGAACCCATTTCGTTGGTTTGAATGTGTCGAATGGGAATCATTGAAAGGGTTGATAGGTTAGCCTATGACCCATTTTGATGCATTTATTGACAACATATGTCCTTAGGTGGCATAAGACCCTTAGGGACCCATTTGGTTGGTTTTAATACATCAAAAGGTGACATAGGTTAACCTATGACCCCTTTCAACACATTTCATGACAACATATGTCCCCAGGAGCTCTAGGACCCCAAGGGACCTATTTGGTTGGTTCGAATGCATTGAAAGAGGTCACACAATAACATATGACCCCTTTCAATGCATTTATTGACAACATATGTCACTAGGGGCCATAGGACCCCTAGGGACCCATTTGGTTTTTTCAAATGCGTCAAAAGGGGTCATAGGTTAACTTGTATCCTCTTTCAATGTATTTCATGAAAACATATATCCCTATGGGCTCTAGGACTCCTAGGGACGTCGAAAGTGCTCATAGGTTAGCTTGTGATCCCTTTCGATGCATTTCTCGACAACATAAATCCCTAGGGGCCCTAGGACCCTTAAGGACCCATTTGGTTGGTTCAAATACATTTAAAGGGGTCATAAGTTGACCTATGACCCCTTTCTATGCATTTCATGACAACATATGTTGCTAGGGGCCCTAAGACCCCTAGGGACATCAACAGTCATCATATGTCAATGTATGACCCTTTCAATACATTTCATTATAACATATGTCCCTTGGGGCCCTAGGACCCCTTGGGACCCATTTGGTTGGTTCCAATAAGTCGAAAGGAAGCATTTAATGACATCATCTCTCCCTAAGGTACCTAGGACCCTAGGAAGCTATTTGGTTGTTTTGAATGCATTCAAAGGGTTCATACAATAACCTATGACCCCTTTCAACACATTTCATGACAACATATGTTTCTAGGGGGCCTAGGAACCCTAGCAACCTATTTGGTTATTTTGAATGTGTCAAAAGGGGTCATAGGTTCTTGAAGTCCTAGGGCCCCTAGGGACATATGTTGTCATGAAATGTGTCCTTTTGACACATTTCATGACAATATATGTCGTTGGAGATCCTAGGACCTCTAGGTACCTATTTGGTTGTTTCAAATGCGTCAAGTGGGGTCATACAATAACCTATGACCCATTTAGATGCATTTCATGACAAGATATGTCTATAGGGGCTCTATGATCCCTATGAACCAATTTGGTTGTTTTGAATGCGTCAAAAGGGGTGATACAATAACCTAGACCCTTTTCAATGCATTTCATGACAACATATGTCCTTAGGGCCCTATGACCTCTCAAGACCCATTTGTTTGGTTCAATTGCATTGAAAGGGGTCACAGGTTAACCTATGACCACTTTCAATGCATTTCATTACAACATATGTCCCTAAGGGCCCTCAAACCCCTAAGGATGATGCATTTGATGACAACATATGTCTCTAGGGGCCCTATGACCCCTAGGGATGTCAAAAGTAGTCATAGGTTAAGCTATGAAAGCTTTCAACACATTTTATGACAACATATGTCCCTAAAGGACTTAAAACCCCTAGGGACCCATTTGGTTGGTTCAAATGCATCAAAAGGGACTCCTTCTGATGCATTCCAAACAATCAAACAAATTAGTTGAAACGGGTCATAAGTTAGGTTAACTTATGACCCCTTTTGATGCATTACATGACAACATATGTCCCTAGCAACCCTAAGACCCATAGGAATCTATTCGGTTGTTTTGAATCAATTGAAAGGGGTTCATATGATAACCTATGACCACTTTCAATGTATTTGATGACAACATATGTCCCTAGGAGCCGTAGTACCCCCACAGACCTATTTGGCTATTTCAAATGCATCATTTTTTACTCATTTCATGACAACATATGTCCCTAGGTGCCCTAGGACACTTAGGGACATCGAAAGGGGTCATAGGTTAACCTATGACCCCTTTCAAAGTATTTCATGACAACATATGTCCCTCGAGGCCCAAGGACCCCTAGGGACCAATTTGGTTGGCTCAAATGCATCGAAAAAGGGGTCATAGATTAACCTATGACCCCTTTCAATGCATTTAATGACAAAACATGTCCCTTGGGGCCCTATGACCCCTAAGGACCTATTTGGTTGGTTCAGATGCATTGAAAGGGGTCATATGTTAACCTATGGCCACTTTTGATGTATTTTATGAGAACCGATATCCCTAGGGACCCTAGGACCCCTAGGTACCCATTCAGTTGGTTCAAATGCATTGAAAGATGTCATAGTTTAACTTATGACCCCTTTCAACACATTCCATGACAACATATATCTCTAGGGGCCGTAGGACCCATAGGGACCTATTCGGCTGGTTTGAATGTGTCAAAAGGGGTCATAGGTTAACCTGTGACTCCTTTCAACACACTTCATGATAACATATGTACCTAGGGGTCCTAGGACCCATAAGGACCTATTTGGTTGGTTCAAATGCGTTGAAAGTGGTCTTAGGTTTACTTATGACCCCTTTTGATGCATTTCATGACAACATATGTCCCTAGGGTTTGTAGGACCACTAGGGACTTATTTGGTTGGTTTTAATGCGGCAAAAGAGGTCATATAATAACCTATGACCCTTTTTAGCATATTTCATGACAACATATGTCCCTAGGGGCCCTAATACCCCAAGGGAACCATTTGGTTGGTTTGAATGCATCGAATGGGGTCATAGGTCTACCTACAACCCCTCTTGACACATTTCATGACAACATATTTCCCTTGGTGCCCTAGGATCCTTAAGGTCCCATTTGGTTGGTTCAAATGTGTCGAGAGAGGTCATAGGTTAACCTATGACCCTTTTCAACGCATTTCATGACAACATATGTCCCTAGGGGCCCTAGAACTCCTAGGGACCTATTTTCTTGGTTAGAATGCATCAAAATGGGTCATACAATAACCTATGACTTTTTTTGATGCATTTCATGACAACATATGTCCCTAGGGGCCCTAAGACCCCAAGGGACCCATTTGGTTGGTTTGAATGCATCAAATGGGGTCATAGGTTTACTTATGACCCCTCTTGATGCATTTCATGACAACATATGTCCCTTGGTGCCTAGGATTCTTAAGGTCTCATTTGGTTGGTTCAAATGTGTCGAAAGAGGTCATAGGTTAGCCTATGACCCCTTTTAATGCATTTGATGAGAACATATGTCTCTAGGGACCTATTTTTTTGGTTAGAATGCATCGAAAGGCGTCATACGATAACCTATGACATATTTTGATGCATTTCATGACAACGTATGTTCCTAGGGGCCTTAGGACCTAGGGACCCATTTTTTTGTTTTGAATGTGTGGAAAAGGGTCATATGTTAACCTATGACCTCTATCGATGCATTCCATAACAATGTTGTATTTAATAATAGTATAATATTGTATATTTTAATATAATAATAATATTTTACTAGATTATATAACAATAATAATCATATATATTACTATACATAATAATTATAATATAATATTACTATATATAATAATAATAATTATAATCATAATCATCTATAATAATAATAGTTAATAATAATAATCTTAATCATATGTAATAACAGTAATGCCCACACTTCCCAAATTTTGGTTTCCCTCCAATATTTGGGTGGTTTCCCTCCAAAATTTCAAAAATTTGGGCTAGATGCTTGAAAGAATTTTTGCCACCACTTTTCAAATACCCAATTTCATATCGAGTATCTGATCTTGTATTGGATAGTCAATTAGGCTTGGTATTTACCAAACCTATTTGGTCAACACAAAAATATGTTTGAGAAAGTTTTTATTGACATTTAGACTTTGAGTAGCCATTTGACAATATTATTTTCATCAAAATTCAATGAAATGAAAAGGGTTTTTTGATAAAACTCTAAATATTCCATCAATATAATTGCTATCAAATTTCAAGTTTGATAAGTATTTATTAGTTAATTTTTATTGAAAATTACTATAAAGTGTTGATTGACATACTAATTGAAAAATAGTTATAACTTTCAAATGGTATAACATTTTTGAAATCCAAAAGTTGTGTAACATTCTATGCTTCACCTAGTAAAAGGAAAAAAATAAAATTAATTTGGTAAAGTTTTCAATTAGTTAAGGTGGTCAGACACATGAGTTTTTTTTATTCTAGAAAAGTTATTGTAGAAAATTCATATTTAATTATGTATTTAGAATAAAAATACCCAAAAATATGTTTCACATCTAGGCACCATTCTACTTTTAATAGGTATAATTATATTAAAAATATTATCATTTGATTTTGACTAAGGTGGTTAGACATACACCTACTCTTTTTTTTTCACCCTAAAATTTTTGTAGTACGACATTAAAATCCAAACCTTTGACCAATCAAATATTTTTTTCTCTAGATAAAGCCTGGCAGTTTAGAAACTACATTAAAATTCCTATAGATTATTTTGTTACAAATTTTTCATATAAAGTGTAGAACCACTTTAATATTTTGTGTCAAGTTGACAAAACATTGATTTGTTGGTTTTTCACTACCACTTAAGGCCATAGTTTGGTTGACTATGATCTTGCACGTACCCTTATTTAATATTTAAATAAATAAAATATGTTTTCATTTTACTTTTTTTTAAAATGACTTATTTAATATGTTGTATGTTTGTGTAGTCAGAGTCTGGCTGGTTAGAAGACTTGTTCGAGAGACAAGATGGCATAACAAGGTCGAGGTTGGTTTTGTTGATTAGTTTGTGCAGTTTGATACAAAACTTACAAAGAAACTTGAGGTCATTGTTGAGGATATTCCCAACCTAGTTAATTTTGGGGTGGAGATTAGTTTTCATGATCAGTTGGTTAGATCTGACATGGAAATTGTAGAGTGCTTGGTTGTGGATAATCAAGTTGCTATTGGTGATGAGTTGTGTGTTGTAGAGAATCTTGTTGTGAGCAATGAGATTGTTGGTATTGAGAGTTTGATATATGTTGTCGAGGAGTTACATATTTCTTCTAATGTGGATTTGGTTTTGGATCTACTTGGGCTTATCCCACTTTCTTACTTTCGATCGAAACTATCTTCATAGTTTTGATCGAAACTAGGAAGGCAATTTGCTAGCCGTGGCTATAAATTGCTAACAGTTTTGATAGAAACTAAGAATTTTAGTTTCGATCAAAAGTTTCTTAAATAGTTTTGATAGAAACTAAGTTTATATCGAAACTAGTTAGATAGAATAGTTTCAAGTTTTTTCAATGATTTCCTCTCTTCGGAGCTGAATTACCAGGTTCAAATGGAGCACTGAAGACCTGAAATTGTACATGATTGAAGTACTCTGAACTAGCTTTCTAATGACTATGAATTTGGTGCTTTTTGAATTTTTTAGATATATATTTTTCAACATGAATTAAATATAGGTTTATTATAAAAAAAAACTCAGATATTCGATGCTCATGGAAAAATAGTAAATATTAAAAAAAAAATTTGAAAAATAAGTATGATCTCCATATTTGAGTCACCTTTCAATCAAATTATTCTTTTTAAAAATTGGGTAAATATATAATAAGTTACATGTGTCAAAAGCCACATATGTCTAAATTAGTGTTATGCCAACTTTAAAATACAATAATATATGAAATACTAACGATAAAGATACAAGACCAACTATACAGTTTAGGTATGGATGTCAAAAAACTAAATTAGAAAGAATCACATTGATATCTATTGTAGAAAAAAAGTTATGTGTGTCAAAAATAGTGTCACTCTTTAAAAATAAGGTTTTTGATATCATACCAATTTTCGTAGGAGAAAAAATAATTCAATAAAATCAATTTTTAAAAAAATAAAAAAAATTGATTTAGAATCTAGACACAAAATCCTAAAAGACTCTAGTTTACTTCATCTTCAAATTCCTAGCCGTTAAACAGGAATTTGCATTTGAAAGTGAACATTTTCTTAAAAATTCAGAGTTCAGTGTCAGTTTAGGCAAAAAAGTGTAACCCACTATTGTGGGTTCACCCCTTGTTGTTATTAGGAATGTGGAGTTGGATACAGTTGTTGTTGATATGGATAGATGTGATAAGTTTCATGTTGATTGGTTAGTGGTGATTCAAATACTTCTGATGTTTGGCTGGTTGAAGTAGATCTAGATGATGTACATTTTTTTTTTCTTATCCCTGTCGGAGTGGAAGCCTTTGGTGAACATGAAGATAGTAGTGGATTTTTCATTGGGCATGAATGTGTGGGACACACTTTTCTTTGTACCTCAGGAGTCTGATATAATAATATCCTAGGGTAGTTGGTCATCCTTCATGTTGGAGGGATTTGGTGGAGATGTGTGGACCTATTTAGATATTGGTTAATTGTTTCTGATGTATATAATAAATGTTGTAAGATTTTTAAGACATTTGGTATTTAATTTTTTTTGCAAGCTGACTTGTGGCTCAACATGTATTTAAGGTAAGGGTTTATTTAATTTGTAACTTACTAGGCCAACTGGTGGCTTAGTTCGGTATAAGTAGGGGGTCTTGTCAAGAATTTAGTCATGATTCATACATCTTGGATAAGAGGATGTGGTAGAGGAGCAAAATTTGAGAAGATCTTGTAGTTGTGTCTTGCAAAACAAGGAGATCACTTGGTGGGCTTGTGAGCACAAGTTTAGATCTTCCTTGAAGGCTTCTTCTAGAGTGTGGATTTGGAATAGCTAGGGTTTGGATTGGATTTCAAGGGTTTTTGTAGAACTATTACCTACTTAGTATTTTTCCATAACTGAGAAGGCCATATAATCTAACACATTGCATGTAATCAGTGATTATATGACTATAGAGTTATGATTAGGTATCAGCTATGGCATTATTGTCATGTTTCCATTGTGTAGTTATTTTTTGGGGGCTAAGACATGACCTCTAGGGATTCTCTAGCCTTGCTAGGCTTTCTGAGGCTCTAGTTGAATAGAGCAACTCTTTGCTAAGAACCTTCTTCCCACAATGCTTCTTTCTCTTCTAGTCCTTATGGATAATCAATGTTAGATCTATCCATCCTTCCTAGAAGATATCTTACTCCTTCTAGGATTTGTGCATTTTCTTCATAGATATATCCAATCTTTTGATATGCATATGTCTTAAACTAAAGTATATACTGACCTTCAAAGATTTTTATCTCTGTCATAGAATTTATAACATCCGCTCAGGATGTCCCTGCTTCTTATTGTACAATATTCTTAGATCCTATTAATGTATTTTTATTTTTATTATTTGTATTTGAGTCTGGTCCTCTATTATTCTTTAATTATTATTGATGCCTCTTGCAAGTCATGTTGCTTCACTCCAACTCAAAGCCTATTACTCTTGTGTTTCTCAAGATGGATGAGAGTGCAAAACGTATGTTCCTTGGAGTGTATACTTTAGTTATAGGTATATGCTGCTACAATTGGAATAATCCTACTATAATATGACACTCATGTGGAATTTGATGTTTTTCCTTGATGGTATACCTGGTGGTGTCCCTTATCATTTGTATCAATTTTTTGATCCATATTTTAGAGGAATGGTGATGGCTTATGACACTTCTATACAACTATAATTGTATGTCCTCCCTTTAGGTTCAATTTGCTACACACACACTTTTAGTGTTTTGATTATTGGAGATTGGCAATAGTTTTTGTGTCACCTGGGCACCGATATCTCCTTCCATTATTTCTTCTTTCTATGCTCGACTTTGATATCTTCCTTTGTGTCCTTTTCTTTCCTCCCTTTCACTATGGGTTTATACATATTGGTGATTCTTTCATGAAGGGTCACATCTTTCAATACTTTTCTCATCAATTGAAATAGTTAACTTTGATTTATTATTCATAATGGTAAATTATTTAATTAATTGTTATTATTTTTTATTAAAGAGTCAATGGTAATATAGATTCATAATCTATTTTGGTGATTTATTCCATTTTATTAATTAATAAATGATAATTGTTATTTGTATAGGATTTTCAATGTAATTGGTTAACTTTAATTTCTAGGGGTTATTACATTCCCTCCCGCTTGATTTTGTTTGCCCTCAAGAAATTTTATAGTCTATTCATTCTCCCATGTGGCATCCTCTTTAGGTAAATTCCTCCATTTAACTAAGTACCATATGATAGTTTGATTTGTTAACTTTCTTTTTCAGGTCTCTAGAATAACCTTAGGTTATAAAACAATCTAGCCTTTGTCATTTAATGGGGGTAATTTTGTATAAGGTTTTATTTATTTTCCCAATACTTTCTCAAGGCTTGAGACATGGACAATATTGTATATTCTAGTTTATTCAAGAAGTTATAGTTCATATGCTACCTCCCCAAATTTCCTTTTTATTCAATATGGTCCATAGAATCACGGTTTGAGTTTTTTTGCTCCATTATTTTTTATCTGCATTTGTTTATATGGCTGTAATATTAGGAATAATCTTGCATTGAAAATTTCCTTTTGATGCATTTCTTGTTGGAATACATATTTTTTTGATTATGGACTTGTAGGTTCTCCATAAGTGTCTTTAGAATATTTGTACCTTTCTAAACAAAATCTTGTGTGCTTGGTACTCAACTTTCTTGTGGAATTAGATTTTCAAATGTAGGTGCCTCATAACCATATAAAGTTTTAAAATGGGTCATCCCAATGGACATTTGATGTGTTGTATTATATAAAAATTCTTCTAAGTATAGTCATTTCATCAATGCCTTTTGTTTCCCAGTTACATAGTTCCTCAAATATCCTTACAACCACTTATTTACTATCTCAGTTTGTCCATTTGTTTGCAAGTGATAACTCATACTAGGGTTTAATGTTGTTCTTGCTAATTCGAATAACTCTTGCCAAAATTTATTGTTGAATTTTCTATCTCTTTCATTGATTATGTTCTATGGGAGGCTATGGAGTCTAAAAGTCTCTCTAAAGAATAGTTTAGCTATTTGATGTGCTGATGATTTAGTGGTAACTAGAAATAAATGTGCATATTTGGTGAGCCTATCCACCACTACATAAATAGTATTCTTCCCTTATACCTTGGGTAGTCTAGTTATGACACCCATCAAAATGCTTTCCCATTTCTCATTCGAAATTGGTAATGGTTGTAGGAGCCCTTATGGATGTGATTTTTTATTTTTTTGACATGTCATACATTCTTGTACATGTCTTTGGATGTCTTTCTTCAATCCTTTCTATGAAAACTTTTCCCACATCTATTTATCTATCTTCAAATATCCTTGGTGGTCGAACAAGGGGTAATTATGATACTCCTTTAGGAGGGCTTCCTTTACTTTTGACTAAGGAATTAGAAATACTCTTCCTTTGTAGAGTATCATCTCATATTAGGTTTTGAAGTCTTCATTCTAAATTTTTCCTTCCAATATTTTACTAGCTTCAAGGTCCTTTGGATACTCAACAATGATATCTCCCTTCCAGTCTCTTGAGATACTGGACATCAATTTGAGGTGGGGACATCTAGATAAAGAGTCTACAATTCCATTGTTCACCCCTTTTACTTACTCTATATCAAAATCATATGCTTGAAACTTAGGAAGAATCCTAGGCTATTAAGATCATTTTTCACAATGAACTTTTTACAAACTAGGTACTGTTGAAATTTGGCTAAGGCATGCATTATAACCAACATTTCTTTATCATATATAGAATATTACTTTTTTGGTTCTATGAGTTTGCACTTAAAAATGCTATAGAGTGTTTATTTTGCATGAGAACTACCCCAATCCCTTCTCCTAACACATCACATTGTACTTCAAAAGGCAGGGAGAAATATGATATGACTAAGACAGGACATGAACTCATTATTTCCTTTAACTATTTGAATTCTTGTTGTGCCTTATCATTCCATGTCAAGGCACCTTTCTTGGTTAGGTCAGTGGGGGGGAGGATAGCTTAGAGAAATCTCTCGAAAACATTCTATAGTAATTGTATAATCAAACAAATCCTTAGAGTTGGGTTAGGGTCTTTAGCTTCAACAATTCTTTAATTACTTTGATCTTTTCTTTATCTACGCTCACTCCCTCGGCATTAATCTTATGTACCAAGTCAAGGATCTCATTTAGCTCAAACTCACATTTTGAAAACTTGGCATATAGTGACTCTATTTCTAAAATGTTTAGGAATTCTTTAATATGTTACAAGTGTTCTATCCATATTTTACTAAAAATAAGAATGTCATCAAAGAATATGTGGAGTAATCTTCTTAATTGTTGTCTTTAAATATTGTCCATACATGATTGGAAGGTAGCTAGGGAATTTTTGAGACCAAATGGAAGTACTAGGAATTCAAAATGTCTGTAATGGCATCTAAATGTCATTTTTGGAAAGTCTTCCTTCTTCATCCTAATTTAGTGGTATCCAAACCTTGGATCAATTTTTAAAAAACATCTAGCACCATATAATTCATCCATTAGTTCATCTATCTTAGGGATCGATTATTTGCTATTGGTAGTTTTCTTATTTAAGGCCATGTAATCTATGCACATACTCAAGGTTCCATCCCTTTTCTTAGCAAGTACTACTGAGGACACAAATGGGTTGCTGCTAGGTTGGATGCATCTCATTTCTAGTAACTCTTTAATGATTTTTTTAATCTCCTCTTTGTATTGATTGGGTTTTCTATATGCGGTTGTTATGACCGGTTTGACACCTTCTACTAACTCCATGTAATGCTCAAAACCCCTTTTGGGTGGTAGCCCTAGAGGGATATCCTCAAAGATGTTCTTTTATTTTTCTAAGATTTGGTGTGTATCTGTGTGTATCATAATTTCATCAATGGGTGATTTATCCATAACCATACATTTCACTATCCATTCTTCTTTCCCATGTCTAAGGATACACTCTATTATATTGCAAGGCAAAATGTTGGGGGATCTGTTCGATAAAGATTTTAATGTCATGTCCCTCCCCTCATGTTTGAAACGTACTTCTAGATTGGAATTGTCTATAGTAAAATGTTCTAAGGAGTTTATCCATGGCATCCTAAGGATGATATCATTTTTTTGTTTAATCATTAAAAAATCTAACTTTATAATGTAGTTATTTGAAGTAATTTCTATTTGGGGGTTGATCTCTACAAATTGATCAATGTAGCCATTACCCATCATTACCTTGAAGCCTTTGAATTTATGATTTTTAAATCTTTTCTTGGCTACTGGGTCTTGGTTGATAAAGTTGTGTGAAGCTCTTGAGTCTATTAATGCAATTACTTTCTGGCACTTTATTGTTCCCTTGACACAAAAAAGGTCTCTTCTCACTTTCTTGTGTAACTATTGCTAGGGTCCCAAATTCTTTTTCACTCACCTTAATTCTTTTATTTGGTATTATTTCTTTCATTTTATGTAATTCTCCTCTTTTACATTGGTGGTCTTAGCCCCAAAGTTCCTTGTATTTGTAACATAAGCCTTTTTTTTGATATTTCATCCTAGTTCCTAATTGCCTCTTTTCCTTGGTATTGGTGCCCTGCATTCCATGGTTATTTGAAAAAGAAACATGCTTTACTCTCCTTCCTTGAACCCTCTTTCTTATTTTTAGGAGGGTGAGTTCTAAATCTTTCCTTTTATATGTTAGATTCCACCTTTCTAGCCTTTTGGATAGCTTCTTCCACTATTTGAGGCTCTAAAGGATTAACTATATTCTTAATAGGATCTTTTAGACCATCCACAAATAAGTAAGTCATTTTTGGGAGAAGTCAGGCACCGTGACTAAAAGTTTTTAGAAATCATGTGCAAATTCCTCTACTCTTCCATGTTGTTTTATATGAGTCAATTCTATGAAGTACCATTCAAGTTCAATTTAATCAAATCGTTTGATAAGTTTATAAGAGAACTTTTGATAGGATGTTATGTGTTGGTGGCCCATGAATAGTAGAATATTATTCCACCATTCATATGTTGTACCTTCTAAGTGTAGTATGGTGAATTGAAGGGCATCTTCTTTTGTCATCGAGCTAAGGGTAAAATAGGAGTTCAATTTTTGGAGCAAGGCATAGACTGTCATTTTCCTTGACTCATCAAAGTTTGGCAATGTCACTTTGTTCTAAAGATCATTATTCTCATGACTTCTCAATATTTTAGGGATCTCATGTTTCTAACCTTGAAAAAATTCAACAAATGTTATAAGTTCCCTAATATTTGGTTCAAGGCTTGCATATGCCTTTGCATTTTTAGCTGTGATATTAGTGGGTTGGTCTATCCCTATCTCTTCCATTGGTATTTTTTACCTTACTAGAAAAGGTGGTCTAGGGATTTGAGTAGATGATGATTCATTAATATATGGTTTATTCAAACTTATATCTCTCCCATGCGAAGATTTATTCTTGAGGCTATTGATAGAGTTTCCCATATTTTGTATTGCATTTAGAAGGGCTTGATTGGATTTATCTAATCTTTTTTTTTTGACTCATAAGGATTTGGTTAATTCATTCCATGAAGGTCCTTAATTCATTAACTATTCCATTCATATTCATCTTCTTGGTTCTTCTCTTGTAGGTTTGCATGAACTGTTGCTCACAGGATGGCAAGATCGATGCTCTGATAACACTTGTAAAGTCCCCTGACTCCTTGGTTATCTTGTGAATCTCTATGCTTATGAACCTACATGTTTATCAATATTACAATAGGAAATATATGTATAAATTTACTACAAAAATAAGGTAAACTTAATCTATGAAACATGTACGGATCCTAATAGGCTTTCTGAGGCACTAGTTGAATAGAATAATTTTTTACTAAGAACCTTCTTCCCATAATGTCCCTTTCTCTTCTAGTCCTTATGATTACTTAGTGTTAGATATATCCATCCTTTTTTGAAGAGATCATCCTCGTTCTAGGCTTCCTAGATTTTCTTCATAGATATATCTAGTCTTCCCATATGCATATGACATAAACTTTAGTATATACAAATCTTCAAAGATTTGTATCTCTATCCTAGAATTTATAACGTCTACTAGGGATGTCCCTGCTTCTTATTGTGCTATTTTCTTAGATCCGGTTAATGTATTCTTATTGTTCTTATTTGTATCTAAGTCTAGTACTCTATTAGTGCCTAATTATTATTGATGCCCCTTGCAAGTTGTGTTGCTTCACTCCAACCCGAAGCCTATTACTCCTATGTTTTTGAGGATGGCTGAGAGTGTGGAATGTATGTGCCTTGGAGTTTGTACTTTAGTTATAGGTATATTTTGTTGTGGTGACTGAAATGCTCTTCTATAATATGACACTAGTGTGGAATTTGATGTTTCTGCTTAATGGTTAACTTTTTCATGTCTCTTATTGTTTGTATCAGTTTGTTGATCCTTATTCTAGAGGTATAGTGTTGGCTTCACGGACTTCTCTACAACCATTATTATATGTCCTCCCTTCAATTTTAGTCTACTACACACACCTCTAGTGTCATGATTACTGGAGATTGGTGATGGTTTTTGTGTCGTGTGGGCACCAATGTCTTGTTCCATTGTTTCCTATTTCAATGCTTGACTCTAATCTCATTTTGTGCTTGACTTTAATCTCTTCCTTCATGTCCTTTTCTTTTGTCCCTTTCACTGTGGGTTTATACATATTGGTGATCCTCCCATGAACGGTTGTGTCCTTCAATACTTTGGTCATCAATTAAAATTGTTAATTTTGATTTATTATTCATAATGGAAAATTAAATAATTTATTATTATTATTTTTTATTAAAGATTCAATGGTAATAAAGATTCATAGTCTATTTTAGTTATTTATTACATTCAATTAATTAATAAATGGTAACTATTATTTGTCTATGTTAGAAATATTAATCTTTCCTTGAATTTATATAACTTGGGATATTCCAAGGATCCCTAAATGTAGTTTTTCCTATTCTACACATGTGTAGGACATGTCATTTACTTGTCCTCTAGTCCACATGTGAGGAGAACTCATTTTATAATTCCTTTTATTAAGGAATTTAGTTTATCCTCTGTAAGAGGATCTTGACACTTTGCACACACTTATTATGAATGTGACATTCATAGAAATGGGAGTTACACATGCAACTCCTTTCTCATTACTTTAACAAAGACATTCCTTTCTCTTTCTTCTGTACACATCACATTGATGTTATTTTATTGAGTTATTTTGCACTCTCTCTCTCTCTCTCTCTCTCTCTCTCTCTCTCTCTCTCTCTCTTTCTCTCTCTCTCTCTCTCTCTCTCTCTCTCTCTCTAAAAATATTTTCCTTCATTCATAATACTCACAAGGGGTTTTCTTTTTTGTCCCCTTTCAAATCCTTGTCTCCTTGGTGTATGCTCTTGGATTTTGTTCATCTCATGGTAACATTATTTCACACTTAGATTACTTGGATTGTTTTATTTCCTTGCTCTAGTTTATTGTTTCTTACATGGTATCATAGCCTGGTTACTAATCCTTGTTTTGAGTTTTAGTGTTGAAGGTTTCCATTCATTGGAGCACATCTTATTTGGAGATGTTATTAAGAGAAAAAATTTGTGTTGTGGTTGTTAGCTCATTCTAACATCTTGTGTATCAAGGTTTTTGATTATTTTTATCATTTTTTTCTAACCCTCTTTGGAAGGCTTGCCACCAAAGGGTATCTCTATTAAAAAATAATATTATTATTTTGCTCTTGTTTTAACAAGTAGCATTTATCAATTCTTAGTTTAATAACATTTTTATCATATAGGGAGCAGTTTGATTAAATATTTTAAATTAAAAAAAAATTATTTCCTTAATATTTTATTATACGGAACGCTTAAAAGACTTCTTATTTATGATTTAATTCTTATTCAAATTCAATTAATAAGTCAAAACCTATTCATATTGTCTTTGAAAATTTAAAATTTCACTCATTTATATTTCTTTTATTTTATATTTTTAATTCTTATTTATATATTCTTTTTAGAAATTTTGTGCAATTTCTAATCTGATCTTTCCTTCTCTATTACATTTCTAATTATTATTTTTAGAATCTTTCCTTTAACATCCTATTTTATCTATTTTTCTATTCAGCAATTCAATCAATTGATTTCCTTTGTTGCTTATTTTTCATTTCAATTCTTTTTTTAGGATAAGTTTAAGATTTCCTTACTTTAGAATTATTTTTAATGCTTCCTTGATCTATGTTTTTTTTATTTATAGTTTCCTAGCAACACTTCCTTGCTGTGGTGATTCTTCCTACTATGCTAGTTCATTTTTATTGGCTCCCCTTGTTGGTCACATGCAGGTTCAGTACCCTTCCTTCTCCCTTTTTGGCTTGCATGGGCCTTCTACCTTCCTGCTTGCTGATGTTACTAGGTGTGTGGTGCTACTGTCTTAAGTTGTTGTTGTCCTCTAGCATGTACTCCTCTCCCCTTTGCATGCTTGCACTTATCTCCTCAATAACATATCCTTGTTGAGAGTTCTATTGTTCACATTGTGCACCTTCTTTTACCTCTCCTTTCATTGCCCTCCTCTTCCTAGTTGTAGCTTCTTCTCTCCCTCTCTCGTGCAAGCTACCTCCTCTCCTTCCAAAGGCTTTCTACCTTATGACTGCCCCTGCTCTCCTCATGTGGTGCTTCCTCTTCCTCACGTGTTGTTCTATCTTGTAAAATTGCCTTTTTTTCCTTAGCAAAGTTCATTCAAGTTTTTGTGTTTGTCATTGTTATTTAGGGCTTGCTAGTGTTTATTTTGTTTTTTGTCCTTTCTCTAACCCAAGCCAATTTTTATTCTCATATTCACATTATAAGTTATAAAATTGATTTATAACTTATATTTTTGGAATTCTTATAAGTTATTTAGTATTGTTTCAAATTGTTTCATTCATTAGGATTCACTACTTAGTATTCATATTTAGTTGGATACATCTAAGTTCAGTCTTTTAATCATTCTTTTTTAAGTTTCTTGTGAGTTCTTTGCTCATTTAATCATTTCATAATGTTTCTACATTTTTTTTTTTTGTTGTAGGTTAAATATTCCTCTAATGTTTTCTTGCAGGGTTGTATTATTCTTCATCTATTACCACATCTATTTTCAATAATTCTTTAACAACTATTTTTTGCTTGAGTTTAATCTTTTAGTATCTTATTCATAGTTTTATCAGGAAGTTTTTTTTAGTCACATTAATTTTTTAAGTCATATTTCTGTAAGGAGGACATGGTTTTTGCAGAAAGATGTCATCCTTAATTCTAGAAATAGAACTTAGTAGTTCTAATTACCACTCCTAGAAAACACATATTTCATTTGTTTTTCATTTTAAGCACACGTTAGACATAGCCATTGATCCTTCTACTGAACTTAGTTCAGTAGCCACTCAAGATGAAAAAGATGCTTGGAAAATTAAAAATGAAGAAGCTTTAGGTTTAATTGGTATTTCAATCATTCCTAATTTATATGTATTAATGCAAATTGTTCCAAATCTCATGAAGCATAGATAATTCTACAAACCACTTATCATAATGTAGATGAATCCTACAAAACATAGTTATAGGATCAACTTGAAGATGTTAGGTATACAAATTTCAAAACCATGGATGAAGTTCTATTAAAACTTGATGCTATTAAAAGACATTTAGTTGGTTTAGGTGTTTAGTTAGTTGGCATTTGGTTAATTCATATTATTATTAAAAAGTGTATTCCTAGATAGTTTCAATAGTTTATAACTAATATACATGATCACCTTTCAATTCCTACTGTAACTACTCAATTGACTTATGTTATTTTTCAAAATATTTTGTGATGGGAAGAAGCTAACCTAATTCAATTTGGTACTCTAAAATCAAGTGAACTTGTGTTTATGTCTAGGAACTCAAATAATAATAATCATAATAATAACAAATCTAATCATTCAAATAATAAATCTAATGTCAAACATAATTATTATATCACCTAATTTAGTAGTGCAAAATGAATACTAACTATTAATTGAAAGCATTAACAATACTAAACAAGCCAACACTTATGATAGCATGAAGGTTATCACCAAGAAAGGAAGAAAACCAAGAATCGTAGGCTCCTTATGGTATAACCCTTTGATGAAGTGGATTTGTCCCTGATAAGAGGGGATGTATGCTCACGTTGTGCTCAAGCTTCCAAAGGATGGGGGTTTCACCAAATGTGTGTATGGATGAGGTTTTTAAACAATGAAGGTATGTAGGGATTTCAACATTATGATGGTATTTTGGTAGTCTTCAAGCTCTAAAAATAGCATTATAACATTGCATGAAAGGTGGATCATATTTGTGAAGGGAGAGGGTTTCTTTTATTGGCCAAGGGGTAGAGAGATAGATGGTTATGATGCAAGGATGATAAGGTGGTGAGGGAGGGTCAAGATGCACTCAAAAGGAAGCACATGGATTGCGCTTGTTTAGCATCAAAAGGGAGATGACACTTGTAAGAGGGATGTAAGAGTCATCATTGTTGAGGTGGAAGAGATATTTTAAGGATGTGAGAGATTTTTTGAGGATGTAAGAGGCGTGGTTGAGTTTGTTGACTTTGTCTTGGGTTAGCAAGTCTTAACCCTTGCTCAAAGTTGTGCACATGTTTAGGAGGGGGATTAGGATTAGTTTAGAAGGGGAGCTAGGGGGTAAGTGAGGTTAATATGGGTGAATGGGCTGGATTAGGGGTAAAGGTTGGGTTTTGGGATGTTTTAGGGGCTTAGATATTTTATTAAATGATTTATTTAATAAAATGGGGGTATGGAACTAAATTAAATAGATTTGAGAATTCATTTAATTTAATAGAGGAATAGGGATTTAATTGATAAATTGATTTTAGGTGATCATTTGATTTTATCAATTGGACTATAGTTAATTTAATTAATTAATTAACTAGAGGATGATGATTAATTAATTAAATACTAAATACATAATCAATAATATCCTAGGAGAATACTAAATATGACTACCTATTTATGTAATTAGATTTAGGTGTCTACAATTATAATAACAATAATCACAATAATAGTCATAATAATTCCAACTGTAATAATAATAATCAAAGGAATCATTCAAATTCCAAACCTCATTGTTCTTATTGTGGAAAAGATGGCCATGTTGTTAATAACTATTTTTAAAAGAAAAAATGATAAAAAAAAGCCTATGAACAACAATAATCATCCTAAAAAATGAAATCATTAAAAAGGTAATTCAATAGTACAAATTATCATCATTCTTTTACATGTGTTTATAATGTTTGTCATCCATTAGAATGAATTGTGGACAATGGTGCTTCTCCACATGTTACTTCTCATAAGAAAGTTTTTGATTTCCTATAGCCTAATCTTGCTAACATTCCAATTCAGTTAGGTAATAATCATACTTGTAAAGTTGAAGGTTTAGTTGATGTAAGTATTCCTAATAGTCAACTGCATGATGTGCTTTATGTTCCTAATCTGAAAACTAATCTTCTCAAAGTTATGTCAGGACTATAAAGTTAAATTCTATAAACATATGTGCTATGTGATCGATCTTCAAACTAATCAAGTGAATTCTAATGCTAAAATGGATTGTGACAATTTATCTAAATTTCATGAATTTGCTAGTTCACGGTATTCTTTAAATATCTCCATTGATTTCAATGTATGGTATGAAAGACTTGGCCATTTAAATTCTAATTATATTATGTTAATGCAAAAAATAAATATGGTTGATGGTTTGCCTCACATTATTCCTTCCAAGATTTCTTGCATTGGTTGTATGAGTGGTAAGATGGATAGGGACCCCTTTCTAAGTCGTAAATCATGGAGGGCAACTCATAATTTGTACCTTATCCATAGTGACCTTTTGGGCCCCATGGAGAATAACTCCATCCAAGGTTCTTAGCATGCACTTGCTTTTTTTGTTGATTTTTCTAGACAAACTTGGATCTATTTTCTGTAGAGAAAGGATCAATTACTTAATATCTTTATTGCATTTCAGTTATATGTTGTTCAAAGGAAATATGGTTTTAAAATTAAAATTCTCAAAACTAATAATAGAAAGGAATATGTGAACAATGCTTTTCACTCTTATTTGAAATCATGTGGAATTAAACATAGTCTTACTATTGCATATACACCACAGCAAAATGGTATGGCTGAAGGAAAGCACCATACCATTATTGAAATGGCTAGATGTTTGTCATATGCTAGGCATATGCATTATAAGTTTTGGATTGAAGCTATGTTTTGTGCAAATTATATTCTTAATAGGATTCATACTAAAGCTCTCAAGGATACTACTCCCGAAGAGGTTTGGTCTGGTATGTCATGCCCAGACTAAGAGGGCAAAACACACACAATTTTTTTTTAATTTTTTTTTTACATTTAATAATTAAATATGCTCTAAGTTTGAAAAGATTGATTACAGTTTAAGAAAAGTTTCTCTACAACACTCTTGGTTTAAAAACTTTTGTGGAGGAATACATCGTCAGGATTCTGAAGTACATTGTTATTAGGTTGATATAAATGTTTACTGATTTGTTATTACATTGCTTAAACAATCATGCGAAAATTATTTTAATAAAAATCTAAAGAAGATTCGGTTTAGATTATTCGAATAACTTAAGCTATTAGGACACTAATTAAACAAATTTTCAAAGATACTATTAATACCAACATTTCTTAAATCTCCAACTTAGCTTAATTTTCAACAAAAATTTAATCGAATATAAATTAGATCTAAACTAAATTTAATATTAATTTCATATTAAGCTAATTTATCTTAAACTAACTAACTAAATCTATAGTTTATCTAATCATTCATAAAAGAACGTCTAATCTATTAAATAGAACTTAACTTTACAATTTAAATAAAATTCAAAGACTATTAATTTAAACATGAAACTAAAATAGCATTACTAAAGCAACATTTATAAAATTTAAACAACATACTTTAATCAAATTACACTTTAAACTAATAAAAACTAAATACTAAATACTAACACCACTTAATAAAATATAGCTTAACAATAATAAAACTAATAAATAAACTCACTAACATATTTTAACATTAAATAAAACCCAAATTAAATTTAACAACCTAACTACTAAAACAACTAATCTAACCTAACTAATATCTAAACTAACCCCCTTAACATTCTAACATGATATTAAAACATCTAAAAAAACTTAACTAAAATTAATTAAAACTAACTTAACAAAACTTAACACTAACCTACATCTAACACACCTACACCCTCCACCTATCAAAAGGACCTCCAAAACCTCCCTGCGCAACGATCATGTGACAGACGTCTGTGTCATTCTTGTCTCGTCCCCCACCCACAAAGGACCCTAAGTTGACATGAGACAAGGATGCAATTTGCTTTTTTTTTTAAGCAATCACTCAACTTCCCATCCAAGGAAAGAATGAGCGCGCGTTTTGAGAGGAGCAAATAAAGCGGGGGGGGGGGGGGGGGGGGGGGGGATGTGACATGGGGACAGGGTGACATCACCCTCCTCATGTCCATTGTTGACTTTGCCTCCAACTACTGCACCTAGGTCAGAGCTAAGGAGTTATGTCTAAAAGTTTATTTGGTATGGTAGGATATTAAGATAGATATAAGTTTTATATCAATTGAGATATTCATGTTTAATTTTTTTGATTTTTTTTTTTTTTTTTTCTAAATTTAAATATGAACAAAAGATATATAGAGAATATTCTCTATTCTACAATGATTTAATTTCCTTCCCCATGCAAAATCCAGAGAGCATTTTGCTCTTGGAAATTTTCTTTTGAAGCTTTAATTTTTTTTTTTTATAAGCATAGATTACAAAGTGATGGATATATTTATTTTTCTTTTGTTCTACAAGGAATATATTAATAGAACAGATTTATAACAAGAAGATAATATTCGTGTCACAATAATGCATGGTAAATTTGATCACCTAAATAACTTAAATTGCAATAAATCAACCATAGCCATTGTTTTCTTTCCTTAATCATAATTTTCATTTTGAACATAAAAGGAACTAGAAAATTTTGCTTAACTAAACCATCATCATTTCATCCTATTTTTGATGTGCATCCATCCAAAATAATGTGTTACAAAATTTAATCACATAACCAACAATTATGCTCAAAACGCCAATTTTATTGGCAAACCTAATTCAAGGCTCAGTCGGGAAAGAATCAGGAAGAAAACCTGACTTTGTTGCCATATACAATAAGGTTTAAAATACAATTTACAATAGGATCTCAATCCCAAATTTCAACAATTTTATCAAATTTACTTCATGATCAAATCAAGGAGTTTGTAATATTTTCTGAATCTCATTTCAAGAACCATGGACGAAACCAATATCTGATCGGGTGACAACCAAGAAGAACCAAGAGAACATCAAGCATGCATAATCATACATGGTTTACACAATAGGATTCACAATGAATCAAGACTAGGGAAAGGTGGATTCTTCAAACAGGAGAAGTCAAGCACAACACCCATTCAGATGCCCAATCGGGGCTAATAACCACGAACTTCCATTATTCCATTTAAACTTGCCATACTCATACCAGGTTTGTGCTGACGGGTAGTGGCCCATAACACCCTACCCTTCATCCCTCTTCTCATCCTGAGAAGAGACTCTACACAGGTTGGAGTCCAACTAAACAGACCTTTCCCAAGATTGGTCACTTTTGCCCTCTCCAAGGGTGAGTAATACAAAAACACCCATGTAAGGAAAACTCAAAAATTGAAAACATAAACAAGAAAGCAAAACAACCAATATGACATGGTTTTCAAATCTTCCCACATACCCACGACCATACAACAGTGAAACAAAAACAAGGTAACATGAACATGAAACCAAACATAAAAACTAAATAAGGGAGATGAGAATTTCCTACCTTCACAAAGAGGTAATGACAATGAACAAGTTTGAGTAGAGTATCCCTTTCCTTCCTTCAAGCTTCAAGAAATCTTCTCTAAATGTAGAGATTGGGTAATAACCAACTAGTCCAAGGAAGGCCTCCAAATAAGCCTCCAACTCTAGAAACTCCTAACTCAACCTACACTATGGTTAAACCCTAAGTGGTGATGAGGTGAGGTAACTCAAGATAGCCATGGTCAATTTTCGCACAAAGGCAAAAAGGGACTTTTTGAGTGACCTCAAAAGTCAAAAAAGGGGGCTTAGGGGTTGGAAAAGACCCCTAACCCATACCCATACCCTTTGGTTAGAATAATAACAAGTTTTAAATCCTTAGGAAAGAGGTTTAGAGTCAAATAAAATCTAGGAATAAAATCGGACCATCTAACTACTCTATCATGCAAAAAGGCACTAATCTGGATTAAGGGATGACTAACGTTGATTAAGAACCCAATAGAAAACTGACACTAACTTAAACCAACTTGGTCCAAAGGTTAAACAATTAACCCTAATAGCACACCGAAGCACATAAAAATTTTACGAGTGTCAAGCGACACTGAAAGAACATAATTACGAACATTAACATTCACTAAACAAGGAAGATGCATACATAAGTCTCTCAATACAAATATGTGAATTACGAACAACAAGGTTTTCAAATTTAGCACCTAGAGATCAGTTTTATTCCTTCGTCGGGTTTCTCAGTTAAAATATTTGCACACTCATTGCACACATCAGTAGTCCCGTAAAATCACATGTACATAAATGTATACATATTCATAAATTCTCATAAATTAAAACATACATCAATAAGGGTTTCTTTATCCTACTTAATTCTTAACCATTTAAAATATCTTAAATCAAAGTCTCAATCCTACATTTACCGAGTTCATCAACATACATATACATGAAACATTAAATGAAAATCATCAAATATATCTGAAAATAACATCACACAACATGAAATAATAAAATATGTTCTAAGCATCAGATAATGTCTCAACATCTCGAGTTGTAAATATCAAAAAAAAAAATAGTAATGCATCGCTATGCTACGATGGGTCGGGGCGAGGCCTCACATCCTCCCCCACTAGGCATGAAGTTCCTCCTGGAGTTCATAAAAAAGGAACAGGTACTGAGATCGCATTTGCGCTGCATCCTCCCATGAAGCCATGACCTCATCGTAACAATCCCGTTGGACCCTAACCTGGTCCAGCTCTCAGCCTCAAAGTGCTAGGGTCTGTCGGGCAATAATGCGGATAGGCTCCAGTGCTAGCTGTCCGTCTAAATCCACCTGTAAGGCATCACAATCTATAATATGAGACTCATCATAAATGTATCCTCTAATTACTGAAATATGAAACACATCATGGATGCGTGACAAGCTAGGTGGCAAAGCTAAACGGTATGCAACAAGTCCTATCCTCTGAAGGATCTCGAACAACCCAACAAATCTAGGTGCCAACTTAGAGCCCTTTCCGAATCAAATCAGACTCTTGTGTGGTCGCACCCTCAAGAACACTCTATCTCCAACCTGATACTCTCGATCTGTCCTCTTCACATCTGCATACTTCTTTTGCCTATCCTGTGCCTCTCTTAGGTGCTGTCTAATTAGGGTCACCTACTGCTCCATCTCCTTTACTAACTGGGGACCAATAGATACTCGATCCTCGATCCTATCCCAACTCAAGGGTGTCTTGCACGGTCTCCTATACAAAGCCTCATAAGGCGGCATACCTATGGAAGAATGATGCCCATTGTTGTAGGAAAACTCGACAAGAAGTAGGTATTCCTCCCATTTGACCTGATGATCCATCACGTACATACGTAGCATGTCCTCTAAAACCTGATTCACTCGCTCGGTCTGGCCATCGGTCTGAGGATGGTACGCTATACTAAAATTGAGCTTGGTGCCCAAAGCCGACTGCAACTCTCTCCAAAATAAACAAGTGAACAAGGACTCTCTATCAGAGATGATCTTATGGGGAACACCATAAAGTCTAACAATGTCCTACAAGAACACTTGAGCTATGTCTCGGGCAGTGAATGTAGCACGTACGGGTGAAAAATGGGCAACCTTGGTCAATGTGTCAACTATCACCAAAATGGCATCATGGCGATGAGATGACATAGGAAGACCAACAATAAAATCCATAGATATAGTGTCCCATTTCCACGATGCAATCTCATGTGGTTGGAGAAGCCCGCCAGGATGACGGTGCTTTGCCTTCACCCTCTGGCACTCGAGGCACCTCGCAACTATGCTAGCAATCTGCACTCTCATGCTTGGCCAATTATATAACTGCCTCAAATCTGCATGTAACTTCTTAACACTGGGGTGCGCTACATAAGGTGCTCTGTGAGCCTCAAGTACAATGAGCTCATGCAAACCCCTAATGGAAGGTACATACATACGTCCCCTATGATGCAAAAGTCCATCGAAATCCAAGGAATACTCTGCAAACTTCCCTTCCAAGGGTCTTTGAGAATGTACTAACTGACTTACTTCTGCATAAAGCTCATCAGCTAGTAAGTGCTACAAGATCTGCTCTCTCAAGTCAGTGCAAGTAGTCATAGATGAAAGTTCATGGCGCCTTCTGCTTAAGGCATATGCAACCACATTCTCCTTTCCCTTGATGTAATGAACATCAAAATCATACTCACATAGGAACTCCATCCACCTTCTTTGCCTAGAATTAAGGTTTGGCTGAGAAAATATGTACTGCAAGCTCTGGTGATCAGAATGAAGCTCGAATCTATGACCCAAAAGGAAATGTCGCCATCTCACCAAGGCATGAACCACTGCCACTAGTTCTAGGTCATGAGTAGGATAATTGAGTTCACGAGTCTTCAACTTCCTAGACTCAAAGGAAATAGGTTGTCCTTCCTGCATAAGGACTGCTCCTAAACCATCTAAAGATGCATCAGTGCACACCACAAAATCTGCAATAGGATTTGGTACTGCAAGAATCGGTGCACTCGTGAGGGCTCTCTTGAGCTCTTCAAAAGCTCTACCACACTTCTTTGTCCACTCATACTTCTTCCCCTTTCTCTAAAGAGAAGTGATGGGGTGTGCCAATCTAGAGAATCCTGAAATGAAGCATCGGTAATAACCTACTAGCCCCATAAAGCTCCTCACTTCAGTAAAACTGGTGGGTGTTGGCCAATCCATGATAGCCTTGATCTTTGATGGGTCTACTAAGACACCATCACCCGATATGACATGACCCAAATAATGTATCTTAGGTCTGAAGAATGTACACTTCGACAAGATACCAAACAACTGATTCTCTCTCAGCCTCTGCAATACCTGTCTCAGGTGCTCTTCATGCTCTCTCTCATCATGAGAATAAATCAGAATGTCATCAAGAAACACAACCACAAACTTATCCAAAAAGGTACAAAATACTCCATTCATGAGGATCATGAATACAACTGGAGCATTTGTAAGGCCAAAAGGTACCATAATGAACTCATAGTGGCCATACCTAGTACGAAAAGCTATCTTGGGGATATCACTATCCACAATCCTCAATTGATGGTACCCCAACTTTAGGTCAATCTTTGAAAATACTCGAGCACCCTGCAACTGATCAAAGAGATAATCAATTCTGGGAAGAGGATATCGGTTCTTGATGGTCACCTTGTTTAACTGTCGATAATCAATACACAACCTAAGTGATCCATCCTTCTTCTTGACGAAGATCACTGGTGCACCCCAAGGTGACACACTAGGTCGAATATGCCCCTTCTCTAAGAGTTCTTCCAATTGAGCCTTTAGCTCACTAAGCTCATGAGTAGTCATCCGGTATGGTGCTCTCAAAATTGGCTCGGCTCTTGGCACTAGATCTATGTGAAAATCCACTGCTCAAGGTGGAGGCATACCAGGAAGCTCTGAAGGAAATACATATGCAAACTCCTGAAGGATTGGAAAATCATCAAGGGATGGCTCCCTTTCTGAATCTTCCTCTCGGTCACTAATAGTGATAGCAAACAACTGACAACCCTTTCGCATGTACTGTCTAAGCTGCATAGCGGAAATCATATGAAGGGACACCAGCCTCTTCACTCTGAAGATCTCCCTAGAGATACCATCATCATCAACACATTCCATCCTCTTCTGTCGACAATCCATCCTGGTGTTGTGGGCATAAAGCCAATCCATGCCAAGAAAAACATCATAATAACCTAGAGGGGTAATGCGTAGATCAGTCCTAGTGGACATGTCTCCAATCTGCATCTGACAACTCCACACCATGGAACTAACTAACACTCTGGCTCCTGAGGCTAACTCTACCTCCCAACTAACATCCTGTCTAACTGCCACTGGCCTGCAATGCTCCACCACAAATGGAGATATAAAAGAGTCAGTAGCCCTGGAATCAAATAAAACTACAACCATATGGCCCTGTATAATACCTGTAGCCTCGATAACTATGGCCTGATGCTTAGCCTAGCGGTTGTCAACCGTTGCAAAAACTCTATGGGATCTACCCATGTCACCAACTGTCGGATCTGAAAAAGCCCTGCTCTAGCCATTGGATGCCTGTCCCTGCGGACACTCCCTAGCTATATGACCCATGCCACCACAAGTGTAGCATGGTCTGCGAGTATAAGATCATGCACCCTATGACCCAGACTGCTGTGGGCCTCCTGACCTGCTAGATTTGTTGAATCCTCCCCTAGAAGATTGCTAAGTCTTCACTGACTATGACTGTGGGGCCTGTACTTTTTGATCCTATTTAGGACCCTGTGACTACCACTACTTGGGCTTAGAGCCCTGATAACCCTGAGAAGGTTTCTGCTGCTGCTGCTGGGGTTTTGGCTGCTGAGACTGCTGGCCCCTAGAGGACCCTGCTGTATAGTTCTGATTCCCTTTCCAAGGGGGTTTCTGTTGGGAGGAGTTTCGGTTCTGAGACCGATCGCACGACTCCTGCCTACCTCGAGTATCCTCAGCAACTAGTGCTATCTCCACTGCCTTTCTGAAGGTGGTAGGGAAGGCCATGCTAACTGGGCCCTAAAGAGAGAAATTCAGACCCATGATAGAGCGATGCACCCATAGTTTCTCATCCTTCATGTATTCCACATAGGGAAGGAGCTCGAGAAACCTACTCTTGTACTGAGCCACTGTAAGGCCTCTCTGATAAAGAGAATGGAACTCCTCTATCTCTTTCTATCAGAAATGCTTTGACAAGTACCTCTCGTAGAATCTTTCTAGGAAAGATTCCCATGTGAGGGTGTCCATCCTCACTCCACCAATAATCTCCTCCTAATGCCACTAGTTGAAGGCATCCCCTCTCAATTGATGAACTGCTAGGCATGCTTTTAGATTACTCCCATAAGGGCGTAACCCAAAGCACCGTTGTAAGCTCTGCAACTATGCCTCTGCTACTGAACCCTCAGTGGTACCGATAAACAATGGTGGTCCGAGTCGAATCAATTCCCTGATGTCATCTCCTACATGTCTAGGAGGTCTGTCAAAAGGGGGTCCTCTCTAGTGTATGGACTCTTCCTCGTGTTCACCTTGACCCTCTAACTGTCTCAGTGGGGGACTCCTAGTCCTCTCTTTGACTCTGGGCCCGCCTCCTCCGGGTCCCTCTACTTCCACTACTGGAATCTGTTGAACTGGTTGTACTACAGGTACCACTCTCTGCTGAACTACACTGATCAAAGTCTAAAGTGCATCTATAATGTCCTAGTTCAGGTTCGGTAGTGGTGGAGGTGGACGTGGTGGTAGAGGTGGAGCTAGTGGTGGTCCATCCTCCTGTCCTACTCTACCACCCCTGGTCCTATGACCTTTGCCTTGCCGGTTACGAGTAACAGGCGACATCTACACAATTTAAAGTTTGAGTTAAGTTTAGGAAGCATAATGGTTAAGGTTCCTAGCATTGAAACACGGGCTCTGATACCAAAATGTCATGCCCAGACTATGAGGGTAAAACACACACAATTTTTTTTTTTTTTTTTTTTAACATTTAAGAATTAAACATGCTCTAAGTTTGAAAAGATTGATTACAGTTTAAGAAAAGTTTCTCTACAACACTCTTGGTTTAAAAACTTTTGTGGAGGAATACATCATCAGGATTCTGAAGTACATTGTTATTAGGTTGATATAAATGTTTATTGATTTGTTATTACATTGCTTAAACAATCATGCAAAAATTATTTTAATAACAATCTAAAGAAGATTGGGTTTAGATTATTCGAATAACTTAAGCTATTAGGACACTAATTAAACAAATTTTCAAAGATACTATTAATACCAACATTTCTTAAATCTCCAACTTAGCTTAATTTTCAACAAAAATTTAATCGAATATAAATTAGATCTAAACTAAATTTAATATTAATTTCATATTAAGCTAATTTATCTTAAACTAACTAACTAAATCTATAGTTGATCTAATCATTCATAAAAGAACATCTAATCTATTAAATAGAACTTAACTTTACAATTTAAATAAAATTGACAGACTATTAATTTAAACATGAAACTAAACTAGCATTACTAAAGCAATATATATAAAATTTAAACAACATACTTTAATTAAATTACACTTTAAACTAATAAAAACTAAAAACTAAATACTAACACCACTTACTAAAATATAGCTTAACAATAATAAAACTAATAAATAAACTCACTAACATATTTTAACATTAAATAAAACCCAAATTTAATTTAACAACCTAACTACTAAAACAACTAATCTAACCTAACTAATATCTAAACTAACCCCCTTAACATTCTAACATGATCTTAAAACATCTAAAAAAAACTTAACTAAAATTAATTAAAACTAACTTAACAAAACTTAACACTAACCTACATCTAACACACCAACCCCCTCCACCTATCAAAATGACCTCCAAAACCTCCCTGCACAATGATCACATGACTGACGTCTACGTCATTCTTGTCTCGTCCTCCACCCACAAAGGACCCTAAGTTGACGTGAGACAAGGATTCAATTTTCTTTTTTTTTTAAAACAATCACTCAACTTCCCATCCAAGGAAAGAATGAGTGTGTGTTTTGAGAGGAGCAAATAAAGGGGGGGGGGGGGATGTGACATAGGGACAGGGTGATGTCACCCTTCCCATGTCCATTGTTGACTTTGCCTCCAACTACTGCACCTAGGTAAGAGCTAAGGAGTTATGTCTAAAAGTTTATTTGGTATGGTAGGATATTAAGATAGATATAAGTTTTATATTAATTGAGATATTCATGTTTAATTTTTTTGATTATTTATTTATATTTTGTTTTTGAATTTAAATATGAACAAAAGATCTACAGAGAATATTCTCTATTCTACAATGATTTAATTTCCTTCCCCATGCTCAATCCAGAGAGCATTTTTCTCTTGGAAATTTTCTTTTGAAGCTTTAATTTAATATTTTTTATAAGCATAGATTACAAAGTGATGGATATATTTATTTTTCTTTTTTTCTACAAGGAATATATTAATACAACAGATCTATAACAAGAAGTTAATATTCATGTCACAATAATGCATGGTAAATTTGATCTCCTAAATAACTTGAATTGCAATAAATCAACCATAGCCATTGTTTTCTTTCCTTAATCATAATTTTCATTTTGAACATAAAAGGAACTAGAAAATTTTGCTTAACTAAACCATCATCATTTCATCCTATTTTTGATGTGCATCCATCCAAAATAATGTGTTACAAAATTTAATCACATAACCAACAATTATGCTCAAAACACCAATTTTATTGGCAAACCTGATTCAAGGCTCAGCCGGGAAAGAATCAGGAAGAAAACTCGGCTTCGTTGCCATATGCAATAAGGTTTAAAATACAATTTACAATAGGATCTCAATCCAAAATTTCAACAATTTTATCAAATTTTCTTCATGATCAAATCAAGGAGTTTGTAATATTTTCTGAATCTCATTTCAAGAACCATGGAGGAAACAATATCTGATCGGGTAACAACCAAGCAGAACCAAGAGAACATCAAGCATGCATAATCATACATGGTTCACGCAATAGGATTCACAATGAATCAAGACTAGGGAAAGGTGGATTCTTCCAATAGGAGATTTCAAGCACAACACCCATTCAGATGCCCAATCGGGGCTAATAACCACGAACTTCCATTATTCCATTTAAGCTTGCCATACTCATACCAGGTTTGTGCTGACGTGTAGCGGCCCATCACACCCTACCCTATATCCCTCTTCTCATCTTGAGAAGAGACTCTACACAAGTTGGAGTCCAACTAAACAGACCTTTCCCAAAATTGGTCACTTTTTCCCTCTCCAAGGGTGAGTAATACCAAAACACCCATGTAAGGAAAACTCAAAATTGCAAACATAAACAAGAAAGGAAAGCAACCAAAATGACATGGTTTTCAAATCTTCCCACATACCCACAACCATACAACAGTGAAACAACAACAAGGTAACATGAACATGAAACCAAACATAAAAACTGAATAAGGGATATGAGAATTTCCTACCTTCACAAAGAGGTAATGGCAATGAACAAGTTTGAGTAGAGTATCCCTTTCCTTCCTTCAAGCTTCAAGGAATCTTCTCTAAATGTAGAGATTGGGTAAAAACCAACTAGTCCAAGGAAGGCCTCTAAATAAGCCTCCAACTCAACAACCCAAAAGGAGCAATAACTATTTCTACCCACTAGCAACTCTAGAAACTCCTAACCCAACCTACACTATGGTTAAACCCTAAGTGGAGATGAGGTGAGGTAACTCAAGATAGCCATGGTCAATTTTCGCACAAAGGCAAAAAGGGACTTTTTGAGTGACCTCAAAAGTCAAAAAAGGGGGCTTAGGGTTAGAAAAGACCCCTAACCCATACCCATACCCTTTGGTTAGAATAATAACAAGTTTTAAAGCCTTAGGAAAGAGGTTTGGTGTCAAATAAAATCTAGGAATAAATTAGGACCATCTAACTACTCTATCATGCAAAAAGGCACTAATCCGGATTAAGGGATGACTAACGTTGATTAAGAACCCAATAGAAAACTGACACTAACTTAAACCAACTTTGTCCAAAGGTTAAACAATTAACCCTAATAGCACACCGAAGCACATAAAAATTTTACGAGTGTCAAGCGACACTGAAAGAACATAATTACGAACATTAACATTCACTGAACAAGGAAGATGCATACATACATCTCTCAATACAAATATGTGAATTACGAACAACAAGGTTTTCAAATTTAGCACCTAGAGATCAGTTTTGTTCCTCCATCGGGTTTCTTAGTTAAAATATCTGCACACTCATTGCACACATTAGTAGTCCCGTAAAATCACATGTACATAAATGTATACGTATTCAGAAATTCTCATAAATTAAAACATACATCAATAAGGATTTCTTTATCCTACTTAATTCTTAACCATTTAAAATATCTTAAATCAAAGTCTCAATCCTACATTTACTGAGTTCATCAACATACATATACATGAAACATTAAATGACAATCATCAAATATATCTGAAAATAACATCACACAACATGAAATAATAAAATATGTTCTAAGCATCAGATAATGTCTCTACATCTCGAGTCGTAAACATCAAAAAAAAAAAATAGTAATCCATCGCTATGCTACGATGGGTCGGGGCGAGGCCTCACATGGTAGGAAGCATGATTTACATCACTTGCAAATTTTTGGATCTATTGCTTATGTTCATATTTCTAAGTAGAAAGGGCATAAATTAGATGCTAATTCTTCTCCTTATATTTTTGTTGGTTATGATAAAAAGACTAAGGGTTATAGAGTTTATGATTCTACTACAAACAAAGTTCAAGTTGCAAGGGATGTTTGTATTGCATAAAATGGAGCTCATAACTATTCTACTACACATGATATAGAATTTAATGGCACTAAAATTGTGCTAGTGGAGGACTAACCTCATTCTTTAAACCCTGCTGCTCCTCTTAACCATACTCGTCAAGCTCCAACTATTATTTCTTCTAGTAATGATATTCAAATAGCTACAAATGATGTTTTTATTGATAATGATTCATCTTCTAGTGATGATTCCATTACTACTAAGGGAAAACCTAAATAGGCTCAAGGATTACTTAATGAAAGTGATGACTATATTACTAGATTTGGTGGAAATAAACCTAGGAGGATTAATTATTGCAATTATACTTTGATGACTTCTATTATGAATTATAATTATCCTAAGTCTTTTGATCAAGCTAACTCTAAACCTCATTGGCAAAAGGTAATGAAAGGGGAATATGATTCTTTTATTGTTAATCAAACTTGGCACTTAGTTAATTTACCTCATGGTAAAAATTTACTTTCATGCAAATGGTTATATATTAAAAAAAAGTTGAATGTCAATAATGAAATTACTAAGTTTAAAGATTGATTAGTTGCTAGAGGATTTTCTCAAACTTAATGGTTAGATTATAATGAAACTTTTATCCCTGTTGCTAAAATGCCTACTATCAAATTAGTTCTTTCTTTAGCTTTTAAAATGAAATTTCCTATTAATCAAATAGATGTTAAAAGTTCTTTCTTAAATGGTTATTTACATGAAGAAATCTAATGGTTAAACCCCCTTGGACTTGTTAAAAAAGGTAGTGAAAATTTGGTTTGCAAATTGAAAAAATCTATTTATGGTCTCAAACAGTCACCTAGAGAATGATATTCTAAGATAACTTCATTCTTTATTTCTCAAAGCTTTTCTTGAAGTAAGAATGATCCTAACTTATATATTAAACATACTCAAGTTGATATCATCATTGTTATTCTTTATGTAGATGATCTAATTCTCACTTCAAGTTTAAATGCTTTAATTTCTAATATTAAGTTTCAACTGAAACAAAAATTCTAGATAACTAATTTAGGTATTTTACATTACTTCTTGGGCATGCAAATTTGGCAAACTCCTAAGGGTATTTTTCTTTCTTAAAGAAAGTATGCTCATGATCTTTTAGAAAAACTTAAGATGAATGTTTCTAACTATGTCTAAGTTCCATGCAAATTAGGAACTAAATTTATGGCTAATATGAATACTCATTTTTTTGATGAAACTTTGTATAGGCAACTTGTAGGAAGTTTAAATTATTTATCTCTTACTAGACATGACATTGTTTATAGTGTTGGTTTAGTTTCTAGATTTATATCTAAACCTCAACAAACACATTTCAAAGTTGCTAAGAAAATATTAAGGTATATTAAATGAACTATTAATTTGAGATTATTTTATGATGCAAATTTTTCTTTTAGTGTAAAAGGTTATACTGATTCTGATCTAAGTGGAGATCGCAATGATAAGAAATCTACTTGTGGATATTATTTCTTTGTTGTTTTAGGTGCTATTTCTTGGAAAAGTAAGAAAGACCACTCTATTTATCTTTACTCATGTAAAGTTGAATAAAAAGGTTGTATTAATGCCTCTAGGGAAGCTTTATGGCTTAGAAAAAATCTTAAAGATTTTGGTTTACCTCAATAAGAACCTACTCCATTACATTGTGACAATCAAAGTGTCATTGTGTTAGAGAAGAATGTAGTTTTTCATGCAAGGACAACATATTTCTTTTCAACATCACTTCATTTTAGAAAAAGTTAAAGACAAGGAAGTTACCATCCTTTATTGTAAGGGTGAACATCAAGTGGTCAATATTTCAATCTTTCCTTTGATGTATTTAATTTGGAATATTCCAAGGATCCCTAAATGTAGTTTACCCTATTGTACATATGTGAAGGACATGTCATCAACTTGTCCTCTAGTCCACATGTGAGGATAACTATTTTTATGATTTATCTTATTAAAAAGGTTTAGTTTATCCTCCTTAAGAGGATCTTGACACTTTGCACAAAGTTAATATGAATGTGGCATTCATATAAATGGGAGTTACACATGCGAACACATGCAACTCCTTTCTCATCTCTTTAAAAATGATGTTCCTTTATCTTTCTTCTTTACACATCACATTGATGTTATGAGCTCTCTCTCTCTCTCTCTCTCTCTCTCTCTCTCTCTCTCTCTCTCTCTCTCTCTCTCTCTATATATATATATATATATATATATATATATATATATATATATATATATATATATATCAGCATTTTCCTTGATTGTCCTTCATTCATAATACTCACAAGGGGTTTCCTTTGTTTTCCCCTTTCAAATCCTTGCCTCCATTGTTGAACTACCTTGGTGTATGCTCTTGGATCTTGTTTATCTCATGGTAACATTATTTCACACTTAGTCTACCTAGATTGTTTTCTTTCCTTGGTCTAGTTTATCATTTCTTATAGTATAGGATTTTCAATGTAATTGTTAACTTTGATTTCTAAAGGTTATTACAAATTTTAATTTTAAATATATCCTCTATACTTTTTTAATTTTTTTTGGTGGCTTGGAAGTTGAATGTTTAGTAAAAATTTGAGTTTTTATTCAAATAATAATGATTTTGTGAGGTTGCATAACCTAAGAGTGATTTTAAAGCCAAAGAAAGCAAGGAAAGTTTCTTTCCTTGCAAGCTAAGTAAAGCAACTAGGCTCTCTCTCTCTCTCTCTCTCTCTCTCTCTCTCTCTCTCTATATATATATATATATATATATATATATATATATATATATATTTTATTTTTTTTTTGTTGTAGCAAACTCTATTATTTTCTACAGGAGCAATTTGGTTGTTAGCTTGAATAGAAGATCTAGTAGTTATAGTTTTTTTCCACAAACTAAAGTTTCTTGAACATCTATATTATTATTTATGTGTAATTGACTTCTACTATATTTGCTTCCTCTATTTCATTTCAGTTAATTGATCTATAGCATAATTATGAGAAATTAACAAATAATTCATGAAGTGTAATTCATTTTTAATTTATATATATATATATATATATATATAGTTTATTTAATATTTAAATATGAAAAATAGTTTTTCTTAAAATATTCCTAAAAGATCTCAACAACCACCTAATCTAAAATCCCTCCATAAAATCGGGACAGTCTAGTCTCTAGGAAAATATTCAAATATACAGACCTCCCATGCCTATTTGTAGTACACCCATTGCTCCCTCATATGTATTGCTAGCTATATTGCATTTGTCCCCAATTTAAAATGTTCGTGTGTGTGTGTGTGTGTGTGTGTGTGTGTGTGTGTGTGTGTGTGTGCGCGCGCACGCGCGCGCGTGTGTGTATAACTACACACTTATGATGACTTTGGAATGTATCAAAAATTTGGTACATTAAAAAGTCATCATAAGTCTGCAGTTAATTCAAAATAAATTAGAAAACAAAATGGCATCATGCATAGATCCCCCTTAGGTTTTATGTTTCTATGTAATCAATGCAGGTCAACATAGTAGGCACTTAAAATATTTCAATGTCAATCATGGGTTTTATTTTATGCTCTAGAAAGCTAAGAATAAGTCAATTTCTAGCTAATGATAGTTTTTTTATTGTTCTCAATATGTATCTTATTGGCTTTCCTTTTATAATTTTTATAACAATTTTAGTTTAGTTTCTTGGTTTACACTATATAAATAATTTTATGTTGAATCCTTTTCATCTAACCTTAAAAAATGGAGAATGTTTCTTTGTTTGATTTATTTCTAATATCATTTTTAATCTATTATACTCTAAAATAATAATTATCTTTTTTAATTCCGTAGTTAATTAAACCAATCAAGCAATTGCTAATGCTAAAATGGATTGTGACAATTTATCTAAATTTAATGAATTTTCTAGTTCATGGTATTCTTTACATAATTCCATTGATTTCAATGTATGGCATAAAAGACTTGGTCATTTAAATTTTGATTATATTACTTTAATGAAAAAAGTAAATATGGTTGATGGTTTGCCTCACATTATTCCTTCCAAGATTTCTTCTGTTGCTTGTATGAGTGGTAAGATGCACAAGGACCCCTTTCCAAGTGGTAAATCATGGAGGGCAACTCATAAGTTGTACCTTGTCCATAGTGACCTTTTGGGCCCCATGGAGAATAACTCCATCCAAGGTTCTTGGTATTTACTTGCTTTTGTTGATGATTTTTCCAAACAAAATTGGATCTATTTTCTACATAGAAAGGATCAAGTTCTTGATATCTTTATTGCATTTCAGTTATATGTTGTTAAGGGCAATATGGTTTTAAACTTAAAATTCTGAAAACTAATAATAGCAAGGAATATGTGAACAATTATTTTCACTCTTATTTGAAATCATGTGGAATTAAACATGGTATTACTATTCCTCATACACCACAACAAAGTGGTGTGGTGGAAAGAAAACATCAAACCATTATTGAAATGGGTAGATGTATGTTACATGCTAGGAATATGCATTATAAGTTTTGGGTTGAAGCTATGTTTTGTGCAACTTATCTTCTTAATAGGACTTCTACTAAATCTCTCAAGGATACTACTCCTAAAGAGGCTTGGTCTAGTAGGAAGCATGATTTACATCACTTGTGGATTTTTGGATCTATTTCTTATGTTCTTACTCCTAAACAAAAAAGGCATAAATTAGATGCTGAGTCTTCTCCTTATATTTTTGTTGGTTATGATGAAAATACTAAGGGTTATAGAGTTTATGATTCTACTATTAATAAAGTTCAAGTTGCAAGGGAAATTTGTATTGTAGAAAATGGAGCTCATAATTCTTCTCTTAAACATGATGTAGAATTTAATGGAACTAAAAGTGTGTTAGTGGAGGACTAACCTCCTTCTTTAAACCCTACTCCTCCTCTTAACCTTACTCCTCAAGCTCCAACCATTATTTCTACCAGTAATGATATTCAAATAGCTACTAATGATGCTATTATTGATAATGATTTTTTTTCTAGTGATGATTCCATTACTACTAAGCAAAAATCAAAATGGGCTCAAGGTTTACTTAATGAAAGTGATGATTATATTACTAGATTTGGTGGAATTAAACGTAAGAGGATTAATTATTGCAATTATTCTTTGGTAATTTCTATTATGAATTCTAATTATTCTAAGTCTTTTGATAAAGCTAACTCTAAACCTCATTGACAAAAAGCCATGGAAGAGGAATGTGATGTTTTAATTGCTACTCAAACTTGGGACTTAGTTAATTTACCTCATGCTAAGAATTTAGTTTCATGTAAATGGTTATATAGAACAAAGTTGAGTGTAAATAATGAAATTAGTAAGTTTAACGCTCTAGTTAGGTGCTAAAAGCTTTTCTCAAACTTAAGGGTTAGATTATAATGAAACTTTTGCCCCTGTTTCTAAAATACCTACTATCAAGTTAGTTCTTTCTTTAGCTTCTAAAATGAATTGTCCTATTCATCAAATGGATGTTAAAAGAGCTTTCTTAAATGGTGATTTACATGAAGAAATCTAATGGATCAACCCCTCAATTTTTTTTTAAAAGGTATTGAAATTTTTTTTTGCAAATTGAAATATTTATGGTCTCAAATAGCCACCTAGAGAATGATATTCTAAGATAAATTCATTCATTATTTCTAAAGGCTTTTCTTGAACTAAGAATGATCCTAACTTATATATTAAACATACTCTAGATGATATCAGCATTGTTATTCTTTATATGGATGATCTAATTATCACTCCAAGTTAAGATGCCTTAATTTCTGATATTAAATTTCAACTTTAAAAAAAATTAGATGACTAATTTAGGTATTTTACATTACTTCTTAGGCATGCAAATTTGGCAAACTCCTAAGGGTATTTTTCTTTCTCAAAGAAAGTATGCTCATGATCTTTTAGAAAAATTTAAGATGAATGATTCTAACCATATTTCAATTCCATGCCAATTAGGAACTAAATTAATGGCTGATATGCATACTTATTTAGTTGATGAAACTTTGTATAGGAAACTAGTAGGAAGTTAAAATTATTTAACTCTTACTAGACCTAATAATGCTTATGGTTTAGGTTTAGTTTCCATATTTATCTCTAAACCTCAACAAACACATTTCAAAGTGGCTAAAAGAATATTAAGGTATATTAAAGGAACTATTAATATGAGATTATTTTATGATGAAAATTTTTCTTTTATTTTACAAGGCTATACTGATTCTTATCTAGGTAGAGATCCCAATTATGAGAAATATACTTGTGGATATTATTTCTTTGTTGGTTTAGGTGCTATTTCTTAGAAAAGTAAGAAAGACCACTCTAGTTCTCTTTGCTCATATAAAGCTAAATACAAAGGTTGTACTAATGCCTCTAAGGAAGTTTTATGGCTTAGAAAAATTTTTGAAGATTTGGGTCTACCTCAACAAGCACCTACTCCATTACATTGTGACAATCATAGTGTCATTTCCTTAGTGAAGAATCTAGTTTTTCATGCGAGGACAAATCATATTTCTCTTCAACATCACTTCATTCTAGAACAAGTTGAACAAAAGAAAGTTACCCTCCTTTATTGTAAGGGTGAACATCAAGTGGTTGATATTTTGACAAAAAAAAAATTATAAATAGAGATTTCAATTTCATTGTAAAAATTTGGGTTTATAACCCCTTGATGTAAGCTCCCAAGTAAAGATTAAGGGGGGGTGTTATAAATATTAATATTTTCTTGGATGCATTTAATTTGGGATATTCTAAGGATTCCTAAATGTTGTTTGTCCTATTGTACACATGTGAATGACATGTCATTTACTTGTCCTCTAGTCCACATGTGAGGACAACTTATTTTATAATTCCTTTTATTAAGGAATTTAGTTTATCCTCTTTAAGAGCAACTTGACACTTTGCACACGCTTATTATGAATGTGGCGTTCATATAAATGAGAGTTACACATGCAAACACATTCAACTCCTTTATTATCTCTTTAAGAAAGATATTCATTTCTCTTTCTTCTTTGCACATCACATTGATGTTATAAGCTCTCTCTCTCTCTCTCTCTCTCTCTCTCTCTCTCTCTCTCTCTCTCTCTCTCTCTCTCTCGACATTTTCCTTCATTCATAATACTCACAAGGAGTTTCCTTTGTTTTCCCCTTTCAAATCCTTGTCTCTGTTGTTGAACTACCTTGGTGTATGCTTTTGGATCTTTTTTATCTCATAATAACATTATTTCACAATCAACTCACTTGGATTGGTTTCTTTCCTTGCTCTAGTTTATCGTTTCTTATAGTATAGGATTTTCAATATAATTGTTAACTTTGATTTCTAAGGGTTATTACAAATTTTAATTTTAAATACATCTTCTATACTTTTTATATTTTTTTTGGTGGCTTGGAAGTTGGATGTTTAGAAAAAGCTTTAATTTTTATTTGAATAATTATGATTTTGTGAGGTTGCATAGCCTAAGAGTGATTTTAAAGCCAAAGAAAGCAGGGAAAGTTTCTTTCCTTGGAAGATAAGTAAAGCAACTAGGCTCTATATATGTAAAGTTGTTGTAGCAAACTCTATTGGCTTTGGCAAGAGAAAGTTGGTTATTAGGTTGAATAGTAGATCCAACAGTTGTAATTTTTCCACAAACTAAATTTTTTTGAACATTTGTACTATTATTGATGTGTAATTGACTTCTACTATGTTTTCTTCCTCTATTTAGTTTTAGTTAATTGATCTGTAGCATAATTATGAGGAGTTAAAAAATAATTCATGATGTGTAATTTATTTTTTATTTTAATATTACAAATAAAAAATATATTGTTTATTTAATATTTAAATTAAAAAAATATGTTTTTATTTTAAATATTAAAAAAATGAATTGCACTTAGTGATTTTTTTTACAGAGAATATATTTAAAATTAAAAATGAAGTCAAAAAATAGAACTTATCCTATGATTTCTCAAAAAAGAACAACATACTCTAGATAGTGCAACCAATAAGATGAAAAAAGTTGCACCATAACTAGTGCCCAAGTCATGTTATGATTTAAATACAACTAGCAATCGCACCTTGGTGTGCAACGGATATGTTGAAGAAATGTTGAAGATACATTATGGAAAAATATATAAATAGGAGAGGGGTAGATAGGGAATAGTGGCATTAGTTTTTGTGAATAAGGATGTCTACCTCTTCCCAATTGTACATATCTATAACTCTATTTTTCTCTAGTTGTATCTACCTCTCTCTGTCTCTTTCTAACATTCTCTATTAGTCTCTATCTTGTTATAGTTCTAAATATTAATGTCATTCCCTCCCTCTTCTATTATTTACCTCATCTAGAAGCTACTGCTTTCCATCTGCATCTCCATTTCTTTTTGAACCGCCCTTTGGCTCCTCTGCATATTTCCTTTTATCCATATCTTTGTCTACATCTATCTTTCTATATTTATATCTCTTTTTATAGAATTCATATATTTTATTTTAGAGATATTTATGTGATCCAATTGAAATATTAATATTTGATATTTGGCAAGAAAGGAGGTAACAATTCTAGAATGGGTATTTTTTTTTCAAAGGATGATCTTAATTAATTGTTAAATTATGATTTAAATAATTCTTTTTCTGACCTTGATCTATTATTGTTCCCATGCGTTTTGTATTTGTGTGTGTTTTGGTGAGATTCTTAGGTATTTGAAGTAGAGATGGGGTACATCATCTTGTAGATTGAAAATGTTAGGGGTTTCATTAGAGTCATATATGTGTGTGTCTTTATTCAATGGTAGTACCAAGGAGATCTTTTGCCTATGTTTGAACTGCTTTACCTATCTCAGGGTTGCTTTTATTTTATTTTTATGAATAGATGTTGATTTCGGATTTGACTGTGTGAACTTTCCCTGAGTGATCTTGTATCCCTGACTCTTTTTTATGAGTTGTAACTTAGTATATTATTTATTAATAGAAAAGACTAGTCATCAAAAAAAAATTGTTAATAGATTTTAAATGTACATCATTTTCCCAACATCTACAGTCCAAAATGGGCATGCTTCTTCATTTCCTTTTGTTGAATGCAAAGCTTAGTAGAAACTTCCCATCAATAGAGTTTGACATAACACTGTCTTGCATCAATAACTCGGGCATTTTAACTCTAGTTTCCATAGGTATTGATTGAAATGGTGTGATGTTGTGGCAAACTTTTTTGTCATGTACTTTTTTATGTTTGGACTGCCTCCCTTAGTTTTCACTCTCAACTACTTTTTCTTCCCCACAACTTTCATACACCTAGGGGAGAGGACCCAGTACTTGAGCATGTTCCAATAGTTGTGACAGTAGTTGTTAACTCAATACCCATACTTGTTGATTTAATATCCAACACTTTTGACAAGATTGTACCAATGGATGTGACTTTAAAGTTTTTTTTGTTAATTATGATTACCCATAAGTGAATGAAAAGTGTCCCTTTTCCCAAAAAAAAACCAATAGTGTGATGCCATGGCAGCTACACAAGTATGGGGGTCTCCAATGCACTATGATTAGTCTCACTTTTTTTTTGGGTTGTTTTGGATACTTTGACAAAAAGCATGCTGATGTGGCATCATATTTGATGACATGGCTCTGAAACCTTAATTATAAGTAGGGGACTTGTCAAGTAAGCAACTTGCAAAAAATGAAAGTGATTTGAAATTTCCACATAAGATTTTCAAAAGCGCAAAGTTAGGATGCATAACCACTGGATCCTCTCCCCTACTCCGCTTTCCACCAAAACTTTTAGATACCCAAGATTTTTTTGGTTTATGAAACTGAATCTAGAGTATTCTGCACGTCATGCGCTATGATGAAAAAGGTGAAAATCGATCAACGGTTAACCTTATTTCAGTGGTAGCCATTCGCTCAACATGATTTTCCATCATCGAATTCAAAGTTCAAATTTCAGCTTCTCACTCTCATATAAGGAACTCCTCTATGGGCGTAAATATTCCAATCGACCATATTCAAATGTACTGACCTCCCATGCCTGTTTGATATACCCATTGCTCCCTCATATGGGATTGCCAGTTTGTAATTTTTTGCCTCTTACTAAGTGGGTATCCTGAGCATCTATTTTATGTCTATTGAAGAAACCTTCTCTCACATCACCAAATCATGATCCATAGAATATAGGTTGTTTTCTTGTTTTTGAAATCACCTCAAAAAGTTGGGAAGCCAGCAGATTTAGTGATCGTATAGCTTGTTTTTATTTCTCATCATCAATTTATGCAGCAAAAGTCAGGACATTGTCCTTGCAATGTGACAAGTGTCGATCGATGACCCAAAACCGAAATGAGATATTTATTTAGACAAGGAATGGACAATGTCTAGATCCTAGAAGTAAAACCTAAGGGGGATGTATGTGTCAAGCCATCTCTTTTTCTAATTTATTTTGAAGTAATTGGTATGTTACAAAGTCATCATAAGTGTGCCGTTATTTCAAATATATATATATATATATATATATATATATATATATATATATATATATATAGTTACTTTAAATTGGGAACAAATGCAATATAGCTAGCAATCCCATATGAGGGAGCAATGGGTACATCAAACAGGCATGGGAGGTCAGTACATTTGAATATTCTTCTTGAGATTAGCCTATCCCAAGTTTATGGAGGGACTTTAGCATAGGTGTCTACTAAGATTTTTAGGAATATTTTAAGAAAAACTATTTTATGAAAATTTTGAATTTTTTCTAAGCATTAAAATTTCAACTTCTAAATTTAAGAAATCTAAAGATCTTAATATGTAGTTAAAAAAATTCATAGATTGATGGAAGCTCCTAAATTTAAGAAAGCTAGAGGTCTTAATATGTGGCTCAAAAAATTCATAAGTTGGTGGGGCTATTTTCAGTCCTACTCCATTTTCATGAGTTCAAATTGAGATGGTAAAAAAGTGAGAGCTCTTATTTTATAGGAAAAGATTTCAAATAGACGTTTAGCCCAACTGAAAATTTATCATGAAGTCACCAATTCCACAAAAATAGAGCACATGCCCCTCCTATAAGACCCATGCCTAAAGACTATATTTTATCTAAGTCCTTCAACTTAGTAAGTGCTATAAATTTAGCCATCATGAATATGACAATGCTCTTTAAACTTTTTAAAACATAAAGGGTGAGCACTAGTATTGTTCAAATTACATTTCAATTATCAGTTGTTCATTATTTAGCCATTCATTTCTTAATATCAAATGTGGCTTTCTTTGTTTGAATATTTATCCTTTTTAATAAGATTATTTGAGTGGTTGGGTTTTTTAAGGATATTATTTTTAGTGGTTGGAATTTTTGAGAAGATTATTTCTAGTAGCTAGAATTTCTTAGAAGGTTATAATGTATAGTTATTTAGACATTATTGCATATGTCAAAGTATACTTTAAAATGATTATATTCTAAATCTTATGTGCATAATGTATCCTAAAATATCTAAGAACAATATTCTCAGAGCCCATTTATTGTTTAGAATTTAAAGATAAACTGACTATAATATTTGTACATAAAACTAGTAGATTTTTGGCAAATAAATGACTGTGACTAAAACTTTTAGTCACATGACCAAGAATTTTAATCAAATGACTAAAATTGATCAAATTCTATTAATGTCTTGCAATTCACTAGTGTAAATGACTAAATAAATGATTTATTTGATCATCGGGTAAAATAATAACTAAATAATTAGTCACATAGATAAAAACAACTAAATAAATGACTGCATCTATGACTAAATAATAAAATATTACTCTTTTATTCATATTTCATGTATTTATTTTTGTTATTTATTTATTGCCATTTTAACAAAAGATGATTCTATTCTATTTTTAATAATATTATTAAATTATAGTTAGGTGCTAATACTTGTAAACTCATTTTTTCGTTTGGTAGAATAAGTTCACCAATCTAAACAATAAGTTAAATTGAATATTAGAGATATTATGCATTAAATCAATATTGCATAGTTAAATTCCTCATTTAAATCTTTAATTCTTACATCATAAAATTATTAATTCTATTTAATTCGATAAATTTTTCACCTAATCTGAAAGTTTATTTAATTAAATGAACCACTCCCTTTATAATTAAATAAATTAGATACCCTGTTCTAAAATGCACATTAAAATCAATTTCTAAAATAAAATGAAGGAAACTTACACCACATATGTGCACACTTTTAGGCAACTTCCAAAACAATGAACACATGGATCACCAAACATCCAATCTCCACCTTTGCTCACTATTGCATCCCAACCATCCAATCATTTCTATAATATATGGAAGGGAGACCTCTACCTCATTTCAAATGATTCTCACTCAAATTGTGATATTGCTATGGTGCTAGTTTGCACAATGGTTTCTCTTTAAGAATCTTAGATTTTTAAGGATTTAGCTTGTTCTTCATTTATCTATATGTTAGTTTAAACAATATAGATTAACTAGGATGGATTATAATAGTTCATCTTTATTAGTTTAGGCTTGCAATTTTACTTAGCTTTTTATCATTTTTTCTTATGTATGCATTTATGGAGGTCATAAGGTTCTTGCAAATCCATTACATGCAACCTTTTTGAATATTCCGTCTTCCAATGTACCTTGAAAACATCTTGTTTCTCTATCTATGACCTCATTTTAGATCAAAATAGGTTTTTTCATGTTGTGATTAAGAAGTTGTAGATCAATCTTCAAGGGTATAACTAAATAAATGTCTTTGGATAATTTTGGATTTATGGTCTCCATCAATCTAAAATTGTAGATTGCGGTCAATATAAACCAATAAAAATAACAAAGAGGCTAGATTCTAAATCAAACCATCAAAATTTGGCCCCCAAAATTGTACATTCATGTTCTTATGAGTGTTTTGGTTGGTATGTACTTGTGCAATGAATAATTGAAAATGTTCTTTCATATTCTAATTAGAGAAATATAATTTGGAAAGATTGGAATTCACAATTTTAACAAATATGTTCATCAAAGAAAAGGAAATTTTTTTTTTCATTAAAATATAATTTTTAGTTATGCTTTGTTTATGAAATATTTTTAAAAGTGATAGTTTTCATCAATCATAAAATGAGAAATTAAAATAAATTTAGTTTAATCAAATTTGTAATGATTTGCATTGAGTCTTCATAAATCTTAAAATGATTTGCATGCCAAAGACTAAGAAGAATAGAATAGAAAGTTGTGTTTTTATAAAATGAAAAATAATTTAATACTTTAATTTTAAAATTTGTAATAAAACAAAAAATTAAATAAGAAATATTCCATTTCCACTAAACAAAAAATAGAAAGATTACATTAAATATATAAATTTTCGTTTTAATGTCAACTTTTTAAATTTATTCTAACATAAGTTATAAATACATAGATAATTGTATATGGACATGGTTTCAGAAAAGAACAAAAATGTTTCTAAAAATTGAGATTTAAAAGTTTCAACATATTGTTGACATACAATATAAAGTAAGATTAAAGCCTAATAGAAATATTGTTTAAGTGGTTCAAGAATAATAGAAAAATAAATTAGTGCTGTAACTAAATGAATTTATTTATTTAGTAAATATGATCTATAAAAAAATATTTATTAAATATTTTACATTTACACACATGCACAAAAAAAAAAAAAAAAAAAAAATTTCTAATATTCTTTTCCTTGTACTCCATTGTCACTTGTTTTATAATTCATCCACTAGCACTAAATTATGGAGCACTTACATCCGACTACATGAAAGCAACTAATTTCAGGGCAGAAACTATGGCCACTTGTTGTGTAGTAGTAGATGCACTCAAATCTCATGAATTATTATTGTACCAAGTAGTTCAAACCAATACCTTTTTGTTCTTTCATAACAAAATGATTAGATCATTTAGTAGATCTACTCATCAAAATCTTGTTATATAAATAACTATTATTTGTACTCATAAATAGGAAACGGTCCAAACTATGCAAATTGTCCATGCCTATAATAATTATTTTACCATTTCTTGCAATATTGGTGTCATTGTAAAACTTTATAAATCCAAATTATTCACAAAACCTAAGAAATGTGATTCTAGTATCTCTACTAAAACTAGGGTTTTGAAAATGTACTTCAGCTGTAGTGCATACAATGGCACACATTGAGTGTTTGACCAAATGTATAAATGGAGTGTGGAGGCATAGGATGACATGAACAATGAGAATATAAAGGGCAAGAACTAGAAAGAGGAAATTGAAGTCTTTCAGCATATGTAGAGGCAGGGATTGAAGTTGTGCAAATTTACATTTCATTTGGTTCTCATTGCTTGCACTTGTTTGGAAGCTCTACGAGACCAAAAAAATATCCATTATTATGGATTGAGAGTTAGATTTGAGTAAGATGGCTATATAGAAAATTTTCTTCCAGATATGCAAAATGTGGATGTTTTTATAGAGCATGAAATTTTTTTGACAAAATGTTTGAAAAAAGTGTGGTTAAATGGAATTCCATGATTGAGGGATATATTCAAAGAGGAGATTGTGAGGAGGCTTTGCATATTTTCAATTAGATCAAAATTATGGATTAATCCAAAATACACAACATGGACCTCAATGATTTTAGGATATGCAAAAGATTGATATTGGAATGAAGCATTCAGTTCTTTTGTAAATGTAGAAGGCAAATGTGTAGTCTGTATCCAACACTCTGACTAGCACTCTATTAGATTGTGTATACTTTAGATTCGTAGACAAGAGTATGGATGTCCAGTTCTATATAGTTAAAAATGGCTTTATGTTCATGTTACGAATGCTCTTATTGATATGTATGCTAGATGTGGATGTTTGGAAGTTGCAAGATAGTTGTTTAACAAAATGCCAGACAATGAGCTTTTTCATGTTTGGTAGTCAATTTCTTATTTTCCAATCTTGTCCAAAATTTTATTGGGCATTTGGATTTGAATCAGGAGAACCATAATTTAAATCCTAGACAAAACTAAGCCATAGCACTTTCTCAGTTCTACTCTCAAACTCATAGTGAATTTCCACTACCTGTATGATTAGATCATAGATTATGCAATGAAAATACCCATTTTCAAGCAACTCACATAGATTTTAAATTCTTCTTTACTATGGATCTTACAAAAGTTGAATATATCATCAAAGACTAATTTTGATAACTTTACAAAGGATAGTGTTTTGAAGCTTCTAAAATCTATTAATAGGTAATAGAAAAATTGACCCAAGATTTAAGTTTTTTTTTTTTTAATGGTTTTGAAAGTTGTTTCTAATTTCTAGGGGAGTATTGCTCATGAGATTTGGCATGACTTTCTAGGTGATGATATGTTTAACATGGATGGGGAGATGTGGAAACTTCAAATGAAATAAACAAGTTTGAATTTTTCCTCCACAATGCTCTAGATTTAGAGTACAAAGATTTTCAGCAAATATGTAGTAAAATTAAACTTTGTTTTGGAGTGATAGGAGATTAATGATACTATTGTGAATATGTAGGTAAGTTCATTCATTGCATTACATTGTAGAAAATTAAAAAAATATAATCTTCTACCTATTATTTTTCCTTCTTTGAGTTGATTTCTATGAAGATTTCATTAGTGCCCAATCGCGTTTATAATAATAAAGCCACCACTAGTAGAATTTTGGCAAATAAATGACTATGTGACTAAAAAATTTAGTCACAAGACCAAAACATTTAGTCATGTGACTAAAAGTGATCAAACTCTAGTGATATTTTGTAATTATATGTATAAGTGACTAAATAAATGACTAATCTAGTCACTAGGTAAAATCACAAGGTTAGTCAAAGATAAGATACTAAATAAATGATCAAATAAATGACTAAGGAATTGATCACTAATAATTAGTCATCCAAACAAATGACTAAATGCATGAGCGATATTTTTTTTATTATATTAATACAATCTTCAACCTTTTTATAAGTGGCTTGGGAGAAGGTTTCTCTTTAGTGACCTTAATTAACAAGGGCTTGGTGTGTTTGGGAGAAGCATGCGAAATATGAGATTATGGTCTTTTAATTTTTAGGGAAATTAGAAATCTCAACCTTCTCTTGTCGCCATTTTTGTTTAGATTCTTTAGAGGGCTTGTTGTTGAGTAAAAAATACTACGAGAATGACTCAAGTGGGAACAAGAAGACATGGCTATTTCAACCTAGTTATCTCTAAACATTAACTATTCTAATGAGAAGGTTGAAAACTTCATCTAAGTATTTTTCAATAATAAGCATTATAGAGGTGCATATTCGATATAGCATGGTTGTCAAGGTGTGGTGTTTCAAACTCATTAATATGTGTTCCATGAGTAGTGGCTTCCACAAACCCATATCTCATGAGAATGAATGGAAGACCACTTATCACTCATTATATTTAGGTGATTCTAGAAAATCCATGTATATACTCTATGTACAAGGTTGCAAGATTATTTTATAAAATTATAAGTGCGCTCACACACACACATATGTGTATATATATATATATATATTTGTGTGTGTGTATCTATATATATACATGTATGTAGATGTATGTATATACATGTATAAATATCTATATATATGTACATTGTATATATCTATGTATACACACACACATATGATTATACTTTTACATATGTGTGTGTGTGTGTGTGTGTGTGTGTGTGTGTGTGTGTGTAGTAGTAGTAAGTATAAATATTATTAAATTATTAAATTATTTATTTATTTATCATATATTATATTACTCTTTTATTTCTAATCAAATTATATATTTTAAATAGAAAATAATAATTATTAAATTTATTTATTTATTCATGACATTAAGTTTATGATTAGTGCTACATGTAAAATAAGCTTAAAGAGGAGATATATAAGATTCATACAACCTTCCAGATATAATATAGATCAATGAGTTTGACTTGAAAGCTACACACATGATTCCTAATAGAAAAATCACAATTTGAATCGCTATAGAAAATATCTTCTACTTATAGATTCAATTGTCTAACTTCTTCAAATGAAACCAATTTTGAAAATTTTTTCTTTAAAAAAAAAAAAAAAAAAGTGTGTTATTGCTATCAAGATTCAATTGTGTAGTTTTTTGAGTCAAACTCATCGACCCATGTTTCATGAGTAGCGGTTCACAATAACCCATCTCTCACGAGAATGAGTAGAACACTTAGTACTCATTCCATATTGATGGTCACATAGGTATGAATGCTTAAGGGAGGCAAAAAACTTTATTTACCATATATTACATCATTTTAGATTACATGTATGCAAAATGTGGTAACATCGATGCCATCTTTTTGTGCTACTATCTTTGTGTAAGATGAAATAATATTGGAAATTCCTTTATGAAAAATCTAGGAAGTGGAAAAGAAATGCAAAATTGGTTTTTTGTAAAGATTTTAAAAACTTTCAAGAAAATGCAATTGGAAGGCATAAAACTAGATTCTACAACCTATGCCAATATTCTCTCTCCCTATGCCACAATAAGAGCTTAGGAGGGTATGGCTATTTATAAAATCTTATAAGATTAAAAAACGTTGTTAGATGTAGTTGTAACTTCCTTGATAGACATGTTTGCAAACTGTAGAAGCATAGACAATGCATGTGATTTTTTTGTCATGATGACTCAAAGAAATGTGTTCTCATACTCTAAAATAACACTAACAATAATTTACAATAAACTCTTACATCAAATTTGTTTTCAAATTACACATAAATGATGTAATATAATTAGAATAACAAATAATATTTATGTAGATTACAAAGTTCCAACTTCCTATACATTATTATATAACAAATAAAAATAAAAACCTATATTAAAAAAAAAAATAGCTCTCGAAATTTAGTTGTTGATTTTAAAAGTGTACTCTACAAAAACAATATTTACTATGCCAAAATAAGATGTACATTCAAACTTGATGAAAACCATACATTTATTATTTGTCAAATGTTAGGCCTTGCAAGTTTGTTTGTAGGTTTTGTAATATTTATTAACCCAACACGGTGCATTCAAGTTTATCCACAACACCGCCTCCCCCCCCGTCTCCTCTCCCTCTCCATTTCTAGACACATCTCCTTGTATAAATATTATTAAATCAATAAACTAATTTTTAATTTTATATATATGGTTTTATTCTTTTATCTCATGTCAAATTAAATATTTTTAATTAAGTTTTTTTTTTTTTTATCAATCGATGGCCAAGGCCTTGATAAATTTTATTAAACTTTAAAAAGGAAATACAATAGCAATACTCCATTCAAATGGGCACTGGTTGGAAATAACGATTTTTGATTAAGTATTAAATTGTTATTATATAAATTTATTTATTTACATATTAAGTTTATTTTACATGTGATTCTAATCATAAACTTAATGTCATAAATAAATTAATTTATATAATAACAATTTATAAGTTAATTAAAAATATACAATTTTGATTAAAAATATATAATTTGATTAGAAATAAAATAATAATACAAGATATGATAAAACAAAAGTTGAATCTTATATCACTTATATATTTTAAATCTTACAAAAATATATATTTTTATGAAAGCATTTTATGTGAAATGTGAGTGAGCTGTTTACTCAGATCAATGGTTTTTAGTATCTAAGAGAGACATGTGACCTTTAAAGAGATCTGGGCGCTTGTTAGTGGTTTGAGGTTTTGGATTTATGGAGGCGATCATAGAGGTTTCTATGTATTTACAGATCATCAGTGGCTGCTTTGCCTCCACACAGCAGCCCAAAAGAGTTACCAGGTTCTCCTTACTCACTTGTGACAAGCCTCCCACCTTGTTCAATACTTTCTCATTTCTTTTACTATTGCCTAATTAGATGGCCTTCACTGTGACGATTATGTCTCCTTTTTATCCTTCACTGAAACTACACATGTGAATCACTTGTTTAGTAGAAGAGAAGTTTACTATTGTAGACATCAATTATTTCAGGATATAAACCAAATTTGATGAAATTTTGTAGAAACATTAAAGAAAATGTGAATGGTAGGTGTAAAGTAGGACTCCACAACTTTTGCTAATATCCTCTTCACTGATTTCAAAATGAGAGCTTTTGAATAGGGAACGGGTTCCCATCAATGTGTAAAGAATACATGAAGTTTTTTCAGATGATGTTGCAAATGCATTAGTAGGCATGTATGCAAAATATGGAAGCATTAGGAAGGCACGTGAACTGTTTGACAAAATTGCTCAAAGATATCTCATCTAATGGAATGTAATGATTGTAGCATCTATACAAAATGATTTGTTGAAATTCTTTAAAAACCTTTAAAGAAAATGCAATTAGTAGGCCTATGGCCAAATTCTACAACCTATACTAACACTCCCCCACCTATGCCAAAATGGGAGCTACGGAGGCCACTGGGCTACAACTTTTCAATTTCAAACAAGGATGGTGCTTGCTAAGTAAGAATCATGTTAGTGTTTCTGAAATTGGATTTTACATTGCAAGATGGATTTGATTTGAAGATGGCATTCATTGGAATTCTAATCACACAAGCTAGGGTTGTCGTGCCCTAGTTCTACGCACCCTCTTTGTTTTTGGGTAACCTCTGTGCATGCTGAAGGGGGATTTGGTGGTTTCCACATTGGGGGGTGGGTTTTTGACCGTGTTACTATGATCTTGGGCTATGATAGTGGTCTGAACCTTTCTTCTTTTCTTTTTTCTTCTTACACTAGGATCTAGATCCCCAGGGACTAGGGTGTCATTTCTTTTTTCCCCACTCTTCTTGATGAGGTTGTGATGTAGGACCATCCAGATGTATAAGGGCAATCCTGTGTCACCCAAAAAAAATATAATTAGACTTAGTTTTTGTTTCATGTGTTTTCATTTTTGGACACCCATTTGGGTCAAATAAAGGTTCCAACTCTCACAGTTCAACTATCAGTGTGCTAGAAAATCTTGAAAAAATAGGGATATGTAATTGGGCCATTATTTCGGTAAACTAAAAGGTGTGAATTGGACGAATGAATTTAATTGTGATTTAGAGAATTCTAGAAAATGAATTAGGTCAAAAGGCCCCATGGTTTGAAATTTATTGCAATTTTTTGAGTTTTGGAGACCTCCTAAGAATGCTTCAAAGTCAAGTTAGGGGCATTAAATGACCTCAAAAAGGGCCAAAAATGGGGGATGAGCTAAGCTAGTCCATAGGGCTATATATTTCTTTGAGAGCTTTCCAAAAATGTAAATGGTTCATCAATCGGAGCTATATTTCAAAAGTTATGCCTCTCGAGAGTTCGATTACCGTTTTTGGATTCTTCTAGATTTGCGCTGACTTCTAATGTAGCTTCTAGAACCTTCTATTTGGTCGGTGGATGCCTACTAGCACTTTCTAGAATGTATTCCAAGTCCTTAACCCTTTGAGGTCTATTTAAGGAGATTCCTAACATTGTAAAAGGCAGTTCGGAGTGGAGTTTGAGAGAAGGTATTGAAAGAGGAAATTATCTCCAGATTTATGCTATTGTAAGCCCTTAGGGCATGTTTTGAAGTTTATTTTCCCTGTATTGTTGTACTAGCTTATTTTCTTAGTTAATATAATTTTCCCTTTTTTTTGTGTCCATTCTGTTCTTGGGTTGTGTCCCCATCAAGTGGCATCAGAGCCGATTTTCCTGAGTGTGTAGATAGAGTGCCAACTGTGATGCAGTTTGCACTAGGACTGTGTGGTTGTGGGTTTGAGTTAAGAAGATGCCTCCATTAAGAGAGCATGATGGAAGGGCCAAAGATATTAATCCTAAGGAGATTAGAGCCCTCCAAAGGCAGGTACAAGCATTGCAAGAGGAGCTCTGTAGAGGAGCAACTGTGGCCGTAGGTGATGAAAGTGAAGATGACACCGAAGAAGATGAAGTTGGACCAGAAGGAGAATTTGATGGGAAAGTTTTGAATCATGCAGAGGAAAGGATTTTTAGTGCCATTATCAAGTTTGGGAAAAGACCTACAATTGAAGTGGGTGTATTTTTAGGAAATTTGAAACCAGATGAGTTGATCGATTGGATCAATGAACTGGAAGAATAGTTTGAGTATGAGGATATCAGGGACCCAGATAGGGTTAAGTTTGCAAAGGCCAAACTAAAAGGCCATGCCAAAATCTGGTGGCAAGAGGTTCAATTAGAAAGAAACAGAAGAGGAAAGGAGAAGATCACAAGATGGGATCGCATGGTGGAAAAATTGAAGAAGCAGGTCATTCCTGCAGACTACGAGCTTGATTTGTTTAAGAATATGCATGGGTTAAAGCAAGCAGGAAGATTAGTCCAAGAATATAAAGAGGAATTTTACTGACTCTTGATTAGAGCAGGGCATGAAAAAGCAAATAAGGAGAAGGTTTCTCGTTATATCAATGGGTTGCGACCTAACATTGAGGAGGAATTAAGTCTGGTAAGAATGACCAGCGTTAAAGAGGCATACCAGTTTGCCCTACGAGTTGAAGAGAAGCTGAATAAAAGGTTTGAAGGAAGAAAAAGAGGGCATGGTCAAGGAGGAAGGGGAAGCAGTAGATCATCAGGAGGCCACAATGAAACCCAAAAGAAAAATGAAGATGTGGGTACTAGCAGGAACCAGAGGAATGAGGGTTTCAACCACTCCCATGATCAAGACTTTGGAAATCAGAGAGGAAGAGGTAGAGAATGTGGACAAGGAATAGGAGGCTTCTGTGGTACTTGTTTCCATTGCAATGAAGAAGATCATCATGCCTTTGAATTCCCTCAACGACAAGGAAGGACAGATAGGAGAGCTGAGGGCCAGGCTAGGGTTGCTCATGTGGATGAGGATGCACAATCATCACATTTAGAGGATGCAGAAAGAGGAGAGACCTTGGTAAATGAAAGAGTCATACTAAGTGGTAAGATTGAACTAAGACAATGGAGGAGTTTATTCTGTACCAGATGCAAGTGTAAGGATAAATGTTGTGATGTTATCATTGATGGTGGTAGCACTGATAACTTGGTATCAGAAGAGATGGTCTCTAAGCTAAAGCTCAAGAGGGAGAAACATTACCGACCCTATCAGATTGCTTGGGTAAAAGATGATCATAAGGTCCTAGTAAGTGAACAATGTCTAGTGAAATTCAAAATTGACAGTTACCATGATGAAGTTCTCTGTGATGTTATTTCGATGGATGTTTTCCATCTATTGTTGGGTAGACCATGGCAGTTTGATAGACATGTAGTACATGATGGACATGCAAACACATACTCTCTGACAAAGGATGGAGTTCGCCGCAAATTGAAGCCCATGAAAAACGAAGGTGAAAAGGTATGTAGCAGTGCTAGGATTTGTCTTGTTGATGAAAGGAAGTTTTTAGATGGCATGAAACATTAGCATATGTGCTATGCTTTGATTCCTAGGAAAGATAAAGAAGGTAGTAGTGAAATACCACTTAAAGTTTCAGATTTATTAGGGGAATTTGGAGATATTATATCTGATAATGTTCCAGATGGATTGCCACCAGTAAGGAAAATTAGTCATTAGATAGATCTGATTCCAGGAGCTAGTTTTCCTAACAAGGCTGCTCACAGGATGACTCATACTAAAACAGAGGAGCTAAATAGACAGGTTCAGGAGCTGTTGAGGAAGGGCTTGATTTGAGAGAGCCTGAGTCCATGTGTAGCACTTGCAGTACTCGCACCAAAGAAGGATGGAGAGTGGAGGATGTGTACAGATTCTCGAGCTATAAATAGGATAACCATCAAGTACTAGTTTCCTTTTTCCAAGGATGGATGATCTTATGGACTGCTTGAGTGGAGCTCAGTACTTCACAAAGATAGATCTCAAGAGTGGCTATCATCGGATATGGATTCGTGAAGGAGATTAGTGGAAAATAGCCTTCAAGACCAAGGAGGGTCTTTATGAGTGGTTAGTCATGCTCTTTGGATTCACGAATGCCCCAAGCACCTTCATGCGGCTCATGAATGAGGTACTTAAGAAGTTCTTGGGAAAATTTGTTATTGTCTATTTGGATGATATTTTAATTTTCAGCAAGACTTTGGAAGAACATTTATTGCATATCCATAGTGTCCTTGAAAGGCTAAGGGAAGAGAAACTGTTAATTAATCTGATGAAGTGTATCTTTGCAAAAAGGGAGTTAGTCTATTTGGGATTTGATATATCACTTGAAGGTCTCAAAATGGATCCAAAGAAGGTAAAAGCCATCTTGGAATGGCCTACTCCAAGGTCTTCTACTGAGGTAAGATCATTTCATGGTTTGGTTAGTTTTTATAGGAAGTTTCTTAAGAATTTCAGTGGCATATGTGCACCCCTAACTGATACAATAAGAGGGGATATAAAAGAGTTTAAATGGACTGCAACAGCTACGAGAAGTTTTGAATTGCTGAAGAAGAAGGTGACAAAACAACCAGTGTTGGCACTTCCAGATTTTAGAAAAGTGTTCCAGGTGGATTGTGATGCTAGTGGTAGCGCTATTAGGGCTGTATTAAGCCAAGAAGTAATGTAGGTTGAAGTAGTTGGGTTTGATGAACTCAAGAATTTGTACCTTGAGGATCCTGATTTTGCTGAAGGATGGAAAGCTTGTAAAGAGTCTATTGCTATAGATAGAACCAAGTGGTTAGACTATTTGATTCAGGATGGCATGTTTTTCAAAGGTAGTCAACTATGCACTCCAAGGAGCTCCATGAGGAAAAATTTGATTAAGGAGAAACACAGTGGAGGGATGGTAGGACATTTTGGTTGAGATAAGACCATTGCCATTCTTAGAGAACATTATTTTTGGCCTCAAATTTCATAGGATGTGAAGAAGTTTGCACAGATTTGCTAGGTTTTTCAAGTTGCCAAGGGGTTTAGTCACAATACTAGCCTATATCAGCCATTGCCTATTCCATCAAGGCCATGGGAGGACATAAGTATGGATTTTGTTCCTGGATTGCCAAGGACACAAAGGGGTAATGACTCGGTATTCGCGGTGGTTGATAGGTTCTCCAAAATGGCACATTTCATTCCATGCCAGCTGTATTAAGCCAAGAAGTAATGTAGGTTGAAGTAGTTGGGTTTGATGAACTCAAGAATTTGTACCTCGAGGATCCTGGTTTTGCTGAAGGATGGAAAGCTTGTAAAGAGTCTATTGCTATAGATAGAACCAAGTGGTTAGACTATTTGATTCAGGATGGCATGTTTTTCAAAGGTAGTCAACTATGCATTCCAAGGAGCTCCATGAGGAAAAATTTGATTAAGGAGAAACACAGTGGAGGGATAGTAGGACATTTTGGTCGAGATAAGACCATTTCCATTCTTAGAGAACATTATTTTTGGCCTCAAATTTCATAGGATGTGAAGAAGTTTGCACAGATTTGCTAGGTTTTTCAAGTTGCCAAGGGGTTTAGTCACAATACTGGCCTATATCAGCCATTGCCTATTCCATCAAGGCCATGGGAGGACATAAGTATGGATTTTGTTCCTGGATTGCCAAGGACACAAAGGGGTAATGACTCGGTATTCGTGGTGGTTGATAGGTTCTCCAAAATGGCACATTTCATTCCATGCCAGCTGTATTAAGCCAATAAGTAATGTAGGTTGAAGTAGTTGGGTTTGATGAACTCAAGAATTTGTACCTCGAGGATCCTAATTTTGCTGAAGGATGGAAAGCTTGTAAAGATTCTATTTCTATAGATAGAACCAAGTGGTTAGACTATTTGATTCAGTATGGCATGTTTTTCAAAGGTAGTCAACTATGCATTCCAAGGAGCTCCATGAGGAAAAATTTGATTAAGGAGAAACACAGTGGAGGGATGGTAGGACATTTTGGTCGAGATAAGACCATTCCCATTCTTAGAGAACATTATTTTTGGCCTCAAATTTCATAGGATGTGAAGAATTTTGCACAGATTTGCTAGGTTTTTCAAGTTGCCAAGGGGTTTAGTCACAATACTGGCCTATATCAGCCATTTCCTATTCCATCAAGGCCATGGGAGGACATAAGTATAGATTTTGTTCCTGGATTGCCAAGGACACAAAGGGGTAATGACTCGGTATTCGTGGTGGTTGATAGGTTCTCCAAAATGGCACATTTCATTCCATGCCAGCTGTATTAAGCCAAGAAGTAATGTAGGTTGAAGTAGTTGGGTTTGATGAACTCAAGAATTTGTACCTCGAGGATCCTGATTTTGCTGAAGGATGGAAAGCTTGTAAAGAGTCTATTGCTATAGATAGAACCAAGTGGTTAGACTATTTGATTCAGGATGGCATGTTTTTCAAAGGTAGTCAACTATGCATTCCAAGGAGCTCCATGAGGAAAAATTTGATTAAGGAGAAACACATTGGAGGGATAGTAGGAAATTTTGGTCGAGATAAGACCATTGCCATTCTTAGAGAACATTATTTTTGGCCTCAAATTTCATAGGATGTGAAGAAGTTTGCACAGATTTGCTAGGTTTTTCAAGTTGCCAAGGGGTTTAGTCACAATACTGGCCTATATCAGCCATTGCCTATTCCATCAAGGCCATGGGAGGACATAAGTATGGATTTTGTTCATAGATTTCCAAGGACACAAAGGGGTAATGACTCGATATTCGTGGTGGTTGATAGGTTCTCCAAAATGGCACATTTCATTCCATGCCACAAAACTCACGATGCTATCCATATTGCAGACTTGTTTTTCAAAGAGGTGGTAAGACTACATGGTCTTCCAAGAAGCATAGTTTCTGACAGAGATATTAAATTTGTGGGGTATTTCTAGAGGACATTGTGGAAAAAGTTAAGAACCAACTTGAAATTTAGTTGCACGCATCACCCACAAACTGATGGCCAAACAGAAGTAGTAAATAGAAGTCTAGGCAATTTGTTGAGATGTTTAGTTGGGGTTAAGCCCAAGGGATGGGATTTGATTCTACCACAGGCAGAGTTTGCTTACAATAACTCTATAAATAGGAGTACTATAAAATCACCATTCCAAATTGTATATGGGAATAACCCAAGGACTGCACCAGAATTGAGGAAGATAGAGCAAGGGGAGAGGACAAGTGCTGAAGCGGAGGAATTTGCTGAACATATCAAGCATCTACATGAGGAGGTTCAGGAACACATTACCAAGATGAATCAAGAGTATAAAGCTAGGGCTGATCAAAGGAGAGGACATAAGGAATTCCAAGTAGGGGATCTAGTCATGGTGCAAGTTTACGAAAAGAAAGATTTCCAGCTGGTACTTACAACAAGCTAAAAATGAAGAAATTTGACCCCTACAAAATTTTGAAGAAACATGACTTAGGAAATGCATATGAAGTGGAGCTACCAGATGGTATTCACATTTCTCCCATTTTCAACATTGCAGATTTAACAGAGTATCATGATGATGGTGTAGATGAGGAGCTGGTGTTAGAGCCATGTCCAATTCCTGCTTCTAAGGAGGACATAGAAGACATTCTAGATCATCGTGTGGGTAGGAGTACCAAAAATAGGTAGTATGAAGAGTATTTGGTCAAATGGAAAGGACGACTGATCGAGGACTCAACTTGGATTTCAGTAGCTGAGGTTTACCATTTGGGATTTCCTCTACCATTCATAAAGTGACAGGGTCACTTTTCAATCTACCCTGGCTGTCTGATGCAGGAGCATCCAGAGGTATAAGGGCAATCCTGTGTCACCCAAAAAAAAAAAGTACTTAGAATTAGTTTCTATTTCATGTGTTTTCATTTTTGGACACCCATTTGGGTCAAATAAAGGTTCCAACTCTCACAGTTCCACTATCAGCGTGCTAGAAAATCCTAAAAATATAGGGATATGTAATTGGGCAATCATTTTAGTAAACTAGAAGGTGTGAATTGGCCAAATGAATGTAATTGTGATTTAGAGCATTCCATAAAAATAATCATGTCAAAAGACCCCACGGTTTGAAAGTTATTGGAGTTTTTCGAGTTTTGGAGACCTCCTAAGAATTCTTCAAAGTCAGGTTAGGGACATTAAATGACCTCAAAAAGGGCCAAAAAATGGGGGACAAGTATAGCTAGTCTGTATGGCTATACAACACTTTGAGAGCTTTCCAAAAATGTAAACAGTTCATCAATCGGAGCTACGGTTCAAAAGTTATGCCTCCTGAAAGTTCGGTTACCATTTCTAGATTCCTCTAGATTTGCATCAATTTCTAACGTAGCTTTTGGAACCTTCTATTTGGTCGTTGGATGCCTACTAGCACTTTCTAGAATGTATTCCAAGTCCTTAACCCTTCGGGGTCTATTTAAGGAGATTCCTGGCATTGTAAAAGGCAGTTCGGAGTGGAGTTTGAGAGGAGGTATTGAAAGAAGAAATTATCTCTAGATTTATGCTATTGTAAGCCCTTAGGGCATGTTTTGAAGTTTATTTTCCCTATACTATTGTACTAGCTTATTTTCTTAGTTAATATAATTTCCCCTTTTCTATTGTGTCCATTCTGTTCTTGGGTTGTGTCCCAATCAGGTTGTTATTTGGAAATTTTCTCTAATAATGATAATTTCTCTCCATCCATAGAGCATATACATATACACTATATTATTGATTCTCACAGAAGATATGGAGAAATACAAGAAACAAATATGTTTTATTTTTTTCAAAACCACTAAGGAAATGACCAGTTCAACAAGTGCCAAAGATTGGATCAACCTATGGCTTCAGCTACTTCCAGCTCTACAAATATCCTAATGAGTAAATTCAGAACTCTTCTACTCAAGTTACTTGTAGATATTATTTCTTATAAATTAGTTACTCCTTACATTAAATGGTGTTAAGTCTAGTCAATTAAATGTATTTATTAATACATAAATATATTGGATCATTTTATGGCTTCAACTACTCCCATCTCTGCAAATATCATAACTGGCAAGTTCAAAAACTCTTCCACTCAAGTTACCTGTAGATGTTATTTCTTATAATTATTTACTCCTTACATTAAAGGATGTTAAGTCCATTCAATCAAATGTGTTGATTAATACATAAATATATTGAATTTGATTTTAGAATTCATCATCTGAAACACTTGCATATTATATAATTTTTTTTAAAATGGCAAATTTTAGATGAGTTTTTGCTTCAACTATTACCTTTTTGTATGGCATGCTTACTCTTTTTTACCTTTAATTTTTTCATTTGTATTGGATTCTTTTGTTTGAATATCTATTTTACCTATACTTCAATAATCTTCTTCTTTGCACTTAGAAATCTCAATTTGTTTTTGAACCGAATGGTTAGAAAACATAATGTGATGAAATACATTTTTCTTTTTGCTAGTCTTGCATGGCCTTGCATTGGGGTCCATGGGGCTACATGCAATTTTTTTGGCTTGATCATATCTCACATCTTCTCTCTTCTTTAATACCATAATTAGTTCAATGTCAATATGGGGGCTTGTTATGCCATTTTCTTTATTTTTTGGTAAGTCTAGCTGAAGATAGTTCAAGATATACCTATAAATTCTATTTTTAGTTCCTGCCATGCAGGAAACTATTTCCTAGAGTTCTTTGTTAACTTGTTATTAAAATATTTTTATACATCCAATCTCTATGGCTACATTTTTAGTCCCTACCCTATCTTATTCTTCTACCATGGCTGAAGCTACTTGATGTTTAATCACTGGTAGGGGATATTTAGATATTCACAACAATCGACGCAAGATAAGAGGGGATAATCAACAATTGAGGCTAGAAAAGAGGGGAGAACCAAGGTGGATGATAGGACCTCATAAAGGGTTTGGCAGGCTTTTCCATAGAATGAGGTTTAGGGCCGATCATTGTTGGGGGATTACCAAAAGCACCAGCTACCTACCATGGCCTTCCCTCCCTCATGCAGGTGTGATGCGTGCCTTTATCTTTGGATTGTAGCAGACCCCGATGGCGATTAAAAAATGGAACTAGATGAGCTTCTTCTGTGCAAGATATGTTTGTTGTACCGGTGAGAGGAATAGACTAATGTGTTTGTGGAGGCTTTCAAGAGGTACTCTAACCCTTATTTTTTGTTCTAGTGCTTCTAAACAATTCACACCATTAGAGTTTGGGGTTTTCTAGCCCATTGGTTTATACTAATCTCTTTATTGTGTCAATATTTCTCCATCTAGCAAAATATCATAGGACTGTATGCTTCACATTACTAGCCTTCTCTTGCTTCATAATTGGTACTTTTAGTCTAATTGTCTGTGCTTGATAACTCTTGCCCAATTAGGGTTTGCTTGATATTTTAAAAATATTTCAAATCGAGGAAAAAAATGCCCTCAATGTGTGATGCCTGCAGTGTTGCAAAAAAATGAAGTAGAACACATACACCACTGGCTAGAAAACTTGCTCTTGGCTCTAAGTAGAAGTACATAATGTCGCTTATGCCCCCAACTGTCCCTGTATCATCCTGGTAGGTGTGGGATCTTACAGAATAATGAACGAAATAGTCTACCATGCTAAACCTCTGCCTATGCCTATGCAGTACTATCAACCTATTCTTGTTCCACATTCAAGATTACTTTTGGAACTAAGTGTTGGGAGAAGATGATAGATAGCTAGGTTCTAAGACAAGATTTCTCAAACCAAAGGTGTATCATTTCTCACCAAGTGTCAGTAGAACATACAGAACATAAATCTCGAATATGCCCCACAAATTTCCTATTCTTGTTCTTCATATGAAAAATCAAACAATGTGAGTGTCGCTTCTCTTTTCTCCTTCTACAACTCAGCTAAAAGAAATCAGATTATGTGGTTGCTGGTAAGTTTTAACCCCTCTCTAATCCAACTGAAAAAAATTAGATTAGTGGTTAATCTATACCTTTTACCCCTTCTCTAACCCAGCTACAAGAAATTTGATTAAGTGGTTGCTACTTAACATTTATTCACTTGCTAACCCACCTAAGAGAAATCATATTAGGTTAGCTTTGTCCTTTTCGGTTAGTTTAGAAAATGTTGTAGTGTTGGATACACTAAATCCACCAAAAAATTAGCTTGTCTATTATCTATTATTGAAATAGAAATGCAACATAGTTCCCATCAAAATTTTAGATCTTTTCAAATAGAAAAACCTTGTCACATATTTAGAAATAGTAGTCAGAAGCCTTAAAATCGCTTCTCTTTTATCACTTTACAGTACTCCAGTGTAACATCTCTATTTAACAAGTATTCATCCTGCTGACAAATATTTCCTAATTATGAAGAAATCATCCTCCTCACATGCCCATTGTATCGGCAGACCTCATATATGTGTGGTTGCATAGAAAACTACTCAAGAGCTATACATCTTCCATTTATTGAAAGCAATATTTATTATTACAAAATCACGACACTTTCTACACAATTGCTTTCTTAAAAGAATGTCGAACCAACTATAGAGCTATTCAAAAAATATGATTTGGACTGGACTTGTTGTAGATTGTTGAAATCATCTATACAACATTCAAGAAAACTAAATTCAATTTAGGTTTTTGTTCATTCAATTTTTTTTTGATTAATTGTTCATTCAATTTTTCAATATTGTTAGGAATGAAATTTAAGATTTTATATCTGTTGTTAGGGTGTTCTATCAATGCACTATCAGTTTTCCCTCTAAAGAGTCTAGCTTTATTTCAATTTTTATTTTTTCATCTCTCTTGAACTATGATGGAAATACTTGGGAACTCTTAGTTGAATCAAGCTCTACTAATTTACTTTTCATTTACTAATTAGGAGTCAAACTTAGAACCTCCCATCGTCGAGCTACCATCTTAAATTGAAATCCTCTTATTTTCCAAACAATTTTAATTACCCAAATTGTCTTCTCACCACATTTACAACACTTAACAATCATGGGTTGATTTTGATCTTGAATTGATCCAAAAAAATCTTTCCCTCTAAACTTTCGTTCCACAAAGCCCTCATATATTGGTTAATACATAATGATAGGTGACCTACTAAAGATCAGATTGCAACATTTTTGTTGATCTAGAGATTGATTCTGAGGAAAAAAGATGACAATTTTTTTCTAAATAAACCTATTAATACTTTCTTTTTCTCAGTATTCTATTATTTTTTTAGATTGGTGATTTGGAAAAAATGTCAAGTCATGTAAGGCCTAGACGCGCAACCCTTAACAATTTTCTAAATATTTGACATCCTTCAAGCTCCTTGTAGATTCAAATTCCATAAAGTGTCAGAATTGAGATGGCCAAGTAAATTCCATTCATAAAATGAAAGTTTGGTCAAGCGAAAAGAGTTCAAGGAAGTCCAATGTGTAGGTCAAACCCTATACTCAAAGCAGGCTAGTCAATAGAGAAGAATATATATACCATCATGTGATAAATGTGCAATACATTATTGCCAAAATTAACCAATGACTTGTGGGTCAAAAATATCATTTTCTTCATTACCTAATTTAATGTTATTGTGTTCCCTAACCATATTTATTTTCATTTTCTTCCCAAGCTGCAATTGAACTACATGATATTTATGTAAAATACTACGTTGAAACATTAACCCTTAATAGATCTCTGCTTGCATAGCAATGCATTGATGGGTAAAATACCCCCTTCCATAGCTCAACTCTCATCTCTATATATGCTTGATCTAAGAAACAATACATTAGATGGTTCCATCCCCCTCAAAGTTAGATGCTATTTCAAGTTGCATAATCTACTCTCTTCCATCTGCTATGTCTTTCTACTGCAATGCTCTCATTTACCTCAACACTGCCTATTCCACCCAAGTAACTCAATCAGTAGCCAAGTAACTCAAACCCACCTAGCCATTCCTCCCTTCACCTAACCTCTACCTCTCTCTTTATTCACTTGGTAGAAACTAAGCTGCCCTGTAACCCTTGTTTTATTATAGCTAGGGTACTGTAAAACAAGTGATTTTCTCTGTGACCTTAGATGGAGAGAGAAAATCTTCAAAAAAGTAAATAAGTAGCATTTTTCACTCCATTCTTTGGGTTACAAGGAATGGCAGGTGAAAATATGATGGTGGGTAGTAGCTATAAAAGAAAGCCATAGATGATAAGCATGGTGAACAATTGTAATTTTAACATATGGCTTAGAGTGTAGTCAATGTCAGGGTACTCTATTCTAGCCCTTGGAGGGTTTCCTTTGAAACCCAATGAGCTCAAAAGCCTCAATGTACCAAAAGAGTATGAGGATCACATCTGGGGTAGGAAAAGATGCAATTTCACACATCAAAAAATCTACCTCATAGGAGACTGCTGTGGGGAACTATAGTGCAGTGGTACAAAGGGGAAAAAAACCCTATCACTTTTGTTGAGCTATCATTCTATCATAACATCACATCTTATACAAAAAATATTTTTAATGGACTCAACTTTCCCTTAAACATTACAGCTCATCTACATGAAGGTAATCTTAGCAAGGCAATATGCAAAGGTGATGTCCTCAACACTTTTTCTCATATTATGCAAGTGAAGAATGGGGAAGAGGATGGAAGCATCTATCCAACCAACCAAATGGCTGTGATTTGAAATTTATAAATTATCATAAAATTAAAATAGCATTGTTTTGTAATTTTTAATTAATTAATAAATTATAGAAATTAGTCATTCAATCAGTTGTTTAGCCATTGTGGTAGCCTATACGACTGCATGCCAGGATTTGAGAAAATATAAGTATTGTTCTACTAATCAGTATGTCAGTTCTGATGCATGAAATTCTAGTCAATATACCTTGCACTTTAAAAGAACATGCCCTCATGCTTATGAATTTCCTTATAATAGTGTTGATTTGGTTCACACTTGTGTTCACCCTGGAGATATCATACTCATTTTCTGTCACTGACCAACAATGCTAAACTAAATGATTAGGCACTTTGCCTTAGCATTTGGGTTCAATTGTAGGCACGCATGACTATGTCACAAGTTTGAGTCACATTAGTAATTCTCCAATATATCTGATAGCAAATATTGTACACCTTGGAATGGAGTTTTTAGAAATACCTTTGAGTTATTTAGGGAAATGCAATTGATAGACATAAATCTAAACTTGACAACCTATTCCAATATCCTCTAGTCATACATGTTTCCCTCGGCTTGTGTTAAATTGGCAGGTTTAGGACATGGTAGGGTATCCATACAATCATAATGAAAGTGGAAATATTCTATACATTAAAGTTACGAGTTCTCTTATTGATATTTACTCAAAATATGGAGTACTCCATAAGGAACTTGAACTATTATAAAAATTCTTGGATATATTTGGGTCACTTGTTGGGTTGGTAAGAGAGTCATATGAAAAAAAAGCCAAGTTTTATTATAGCTTTTTAAGTGGACTTATTTCAATTTTTACAAACTATTATGTTTAATGATATGATTGAATTCATACCATATGTTCTTCAACTGTTGGACCAACATATTGAAATAAATCAGCCTCCTCTTCCTCCAACATACATGTCAATTTTCCAGCTACTTCTTTCGCCTGAAAATGGAAGAAAAATAGCCAACATTCCTTCCCTCTAAGGCTATTGTAGGCCTATTTAGAAAACTCTCCATAAGAAGTGAGTCAGGAAGAGTGACTGAGGGAAGAGCTTGGTGTATTTAGTAAGCTAATTTCAGCAAATAGCACATCAAGTTCTAGGTTTTACACCATAAAAACAACAATACCCTTTTTCTGGATGATTTACTTGGAGCAACTAATATTATTAATTCTTCATATTAGACACATGATAATAATTATGAAGAAAGAAAATATCTTGAATAGTTCTGATTGGAAGGTTAGTGCTGCCAATCTTAAGAGGTGTAATGCCCCGCCAAGGGATCCAAAGAATTAACCTAGAATTTCACTAAGTTTGGCAGCATTTTTCTTTTTGAAAGTAACTACTACATATAACTTCTACACAATAATGGAAGCAATAGCAATGTCCATCTGATAATAAACATAACATAACAGATTACATTCTTTAAGATCCCTTAATGTTGGATTACATCTACAAACATCTAACATACGTGATTCCATCTAGTACAACACCCACATGAAATAATAATGATAAGTCCATGTTTATAAATTACATTTCAAATACTCAATCATCCACTGTACATGTCATAGGGTATGACAAGCTCAAAAGAATATACATACATAGAATAAGGTACATCATCCTATTCTAATCCATGATACATCAAGGTAAAGATAATCACATGATACATCATCATAGAAGACATATACATCCATCATAAAGATCAAACATAATAAACTAACTTCACGGTTCCTCCCAACTGTTAATAGCATTATTAGACCATCGTGGATCCTAGCCATCTCTCCATGCATAAAATTCCAAAGCATCAAAGAGATCATTAGTATTAACATAGTGGGAATGTCACTCCTAAAAACATCCTACTAACATGCAAAGTAAAGCATAAGATATCATCATCTAGCATATACAAATCATCAATGTAAGAAACATACCAGTAAATACATCCATCACAAGGTATATCATCTATCATAATGCTCCAAGATCATAATGAAGATAAATACCCACCAAGAAAGCATCAGCCACAGTATCTCAGATGGATCTCAAATGATAAGAGTGGAAAATACACTACCACCCGACCGGGTGGTACCTAAGTGTTCCACTCCCACTGTGCTGAGGAGATAATCCCAAGTCCCAAACGGGCTAAAAAAACACATAGCATAAATCTCTATAAGTCCAAGAATCCTAAAATTTTACTAACTCAAAGGTTCCAAACACAAAATTGACATCTAATCCCCAGAGGCACACAATGACATGCAGGAACCTATTATGCAAGTGGGAAAGTGTCATCACATTTATCATGTACAAGTTACCCTGGCAGTTAGCTAAACTCCAAGGGTCCATACTGATCTCATGTGGCCACTAGTATCCTCTCATACTGACGAGGCATACTACAGAATGCAAGGTCGCAATCATGCATTCTCACTACTCCCATCCTAGCCTGTACAAGCGCTCAAGGCATGCGCAAGAACAAAAAACTTATCTTTTTAGGTTCATTTAGTTAGTATTAGGTGTGAATGTTATCACTTATTAATCCAACTTACAATGAGTTACCCTGGCAGCCTCTTAGGGTCCCAGCCCCCATTGCAAGCGACTTCCCGTCACTACATGCAGATATCCTACCCTAATGCTCATAGAATCATAAATCTCAAAATCACAAAAGATAATCCATAATAAAATCATTAAATATGCATAAAAGCATCAAATCTCCATGAGCAAACATCCATAGAAAATCATGAACACAACAACTCTCTATTGGCAACTAAAGGAATCACTAATAATCATAATAATCATTGGTTCTCAATAACCAAAATATATCTCATAATAGATCATAGTATCTATTGGTTCTCAACAAGCAACCAAGAATATCTCAAAATCATACTGATCGAAGACTCCAAAATGATTGAGTCAAAACATGTCACAAAATGACATCATCAAGAATAAATCCACATCACAGTCCCATCACGATGACTAAAAAATAACCAAGGATAACTGATCAATGACCAAAAATAATGGTTAAGTCAAGTGTCTCATACATAAGAATCTCAACTATCAGTAATCACATCCAATACATAGAGCATTCCATGGTTGGGTTTATAAAGATCGAGATTAAAACATCATCATGATATCACAATCACATAACTCCCAAGCCTCTGGTAGATGTCCTATAACTGGTCAACACTAGTCAACCCAAAACCAAAACCATAGCATAAAGAATACACAATGCAAACACATGTTTTGGTTTTGCTAAATTTACAATTTGAATTTAAATACAAAAGTCTCGATTTACGTTTCCAAGTTTAGAGAAAGAATTTGGAGGAACATTTATACATTTTGAATGAATACAAATCCATTCTTCAATTATAATTTTAATCCAAACGTCCCCCACCAATCTAACAATCAAATTTAATATACTTAATAAAACAATTAATTTAAAACATGAGCCCTTGATATAAATTAATTATCAATTATACAAATATAAAACAAATTATTAATAATCATATTTATATATTATATACATACTTATATATATATATATATTTATATTAAAATATATACATATAAATACATATATGAATATATAAATTATTTTACCAGTTAACAAAATCGAATTAACAAATTCAATTAATGCCAAAGATTTTAATTACAATTAAAATCGAATATGGAAAATATTTTTTTTTTAAAAACACATATTTATATAACATAACTGCTGGTACGCAGGACCCTACGGTCGTAGGGCCTGCGACGTCAACGGTACTACGTACCACTACTGTCGCAGGTACACTATGACTATAGTGGGGGCTGCGGGTCTCGTTCCCCCCCCCCCGAATCAATGTATAAAATGATTATAATTTTCTTTAAAATCGCTTACGCGATTCCCATTTGTAATTTGTTTTAAAATGTTTCTTAAAACATTTTCGCCCACGGGTATCTTATCCAGTCTTTGAACAATTATATATTATATATATACATATGTATGTCTGTATATATGTATGTATACATATATAAATATATACAAAATTAAAAATATCACAGTATATGAACATATATACATATATATATATATATAATTGCATATATATATATATATATATATATATATATATATATATATATATATATATATATATATATATATATATATATATATATATGTATGTATGTATGTATAAGCAAATTGACAATATATGAATATAAATAGAATTCCTTCATAGACCTTTGATTTTCAAAATTTCCAATAATTAATCTATTGGGTCTGACTATGAATCTCAACCCTAGCCCCATGTTCTTTTCATATCTATGCATATGAAATTCTCAAATAAATTAATCTACTCATATTGAGAATGCACAATCAAATATGAAATTTCTCAGAAGACATATGGAAGACATGAAGAAGACAGGGAATGCATGATGTAGAAATAGCATAAGTAAAATCACAAGAATCTACCTGAATTCTGATGCTAAATCCCTCTTCCTCAGAAAACCCGTAGAGCAAGCTCCTCCCTTCTTCAGAGTTCTCAAGTCCTCCAATGCTCTAATTACACTCCCAACACTCTCCCTAAGCTTCTAGGAATGCCTAAATATAAAGAGCTTTCAGGAAGCATCCAGAATGCTTCTAGAAACAGCTGGAAGGTGTCACCAACTAAGCATGGGTCCTTTCCAACCTTCAAGATGAGCCATAGCATTGTAGACACCATGTGCTTAATTGATGCACTAACCCCCGTGTTGTTGACACATGAGAAATAGAAAAGTGCGTTAACTCCCATGCAAGGCTTATAACTCCAATTCACTTTTTATATAATTTCTATTTAAATATTTATAACTTTTATTTTAATTTTTATAAATTTTATCATTATTATTTATTTATTACTTTATTATTATTTTATTATTATTATTAATTTTTAATTTTTAATTTTCTTTTATTTGTTTTTTTTTCTTCAATTAATTCTCATTTAATTAATTATAATCAAAATATCAAATAACATGATATTTTATATTAATTTTCTCAAATAATTAATTTATTAGTTAAATCTATTTATTAAGACTTAATTAATAGGAAATTCACCATAGACATCCAAGATAAAATATGAAAACCCATCATAGAGAAAATCACTCAAAATCAGTCTAAAGGGTTAAAAATCACGAATTATCTCATCCGTCACATTCGATGGGTAAAATATCCAGATGCTTGTCCTACCTCACTAGGAAAATTGGCTTAGGGGTTTGGAATTTTGACTTGATAATTTATCTCCCTTCTCTTATCATTGAGATAGTATAATAGGGTACGCTCATCCTGGCAATTCAAGAAAATCGATACCCGGTACCTGTAACCTGCAAAAACACCATGCATGTACATACAATATCTATAATGCTAAGCTAAACAAACAATGGTAGGAAGTGGTGCATCGTGTAGATCCCGAGTAAGCAGGTGACTACGACTCCCTTCCTTAACCACATCATAAATGCCATACAATAAGAAAGCACGCACACCATACACATGCAAGTATGGGGTAAGTATCCATAATAAAACACACGAGATAATAACCATCAACTAATCATCAATAATATCTAAAAAATATATAATGATCATCATGTATGCATGAAATGTAAAGTATAAATGATCTCATCACACAACCACTGAATCCATAACATAATGTCTGATAGTGTCAAAATAATACTACTAATCCATCAACACAAAGCTAATCTAACATAGTCTGATAATAACAACAACAATGTCCAAAAAAGATGTGAATGAGGGTAGGCACTACAAGAGGTGTATTCCTTCAAAACAAAAGGGTTATGAGCCTCTCTATTATATAGGGTGCAAAAAGGGAAGAGACCCCATTTATAGAGGCATAAGACAAGTCAATCTAATTTTGATTATAATACAGTGATTATAATACTGTGAGATGTAGAAGAGAAAATCTTTTTGAAGTGATTTATATGTAGTATGATTTAATCTATTTTTAATTAATTTATTAAAGTGTTTAAAGCTTTAATTTATTTATTGAATTAAATTTCCATTTCTTCAAGATATATATTAGTAATTTAGCTATTTTATTTCAAACAAGAAATTTCATTTTTGCACATACTATTAAATTAAATAAATCAATTATAGTTTTCATGTCTCTCCTTTTGTTTAAGCATGGTCATATAGCTCTTAAAAAGTCTATCAATGCAAATCAGCCAGGTGCTTTTCCAGTAATTATGGATCAATTTTGGGTGCCTATACTCAGTTTTGTATATATATTGCACACAGTCATACACACATCCTCACACATGCACCCATATGTACTCTAACCCCTAAAAAGATGTCTTATGTATTTCTTACAACTAAAATAATTAAATTTGTTCAACAAAAAACAAGATTTATCCTAACCTTGAGATAGGGAATAAAGAAGTGGTAGTGGCAATTGCTAGTGTACCTAATTATAATTGCTCAAAATAAACAAATATAGATATAGGAGATAAAAAAATTTACCTTTCCTTCTCATAGTCATGTCATCTTCTAGTCACATTCATATCCCCAGTCAATTCTTCTACATCTCATCCATTGTAAAAGTAATACTTTGTGAAATAGATTAGTAGAAGAAAATGATGGTAAACAAAAATAGCTTTATCCAGGCTAACCCAACCAACAGAAAAATTTATAAAATGAAGTGCATATGATCTAGCCGTTGATACTGGTTTTCCTTAAGATGAATATTTCCCTACTATGGTTGGATAATGTGATCAAGACTAATATTTAAAAATACCTTACCACCATTTCTAATTCATTTAGATGAACTTTGTGTGCTAAAAAGACTGTGAAAGAAAAAAATTGAGTAAGGCAAAGAACCAGGCAGATAACTCATTATATAGACTTTATTTTGTTAATGAATTAACTAGTCCAAATGATATAATAAGTTTACTTGACTCTATTATATCTAAACATAAGAAGGTAATGGAGGGTGAATATGCAACCAAAATACTAACCAAGGTTGATGCAGCAACTAAAGCATCCATAAAAATAGGACACCATTTGCAATCATCTAGCTCCTCTAGAACTTATGGAGGAGGTCAAGCAATGAAAAATATTGCATATTTGAAAAGGGACTATAGATTAGGATTGAAATATATAGGGTACATATCTCCTCTTTTTAAATCATAGTTGCAGCAGCTCCAAATTATTTGATAGTTCATATATAAATATTAGCTTAATCGGTTAGAGAGTGGTTGGCACTGAATCATATGCCTACTAGCTAACCAGTAAATTGTGTACAAAAGATGGACCATCCTCTATATAGGTAGTTTCTAGTTAGGACAAGATTTCTCCTATTACATTTTAGTGTGAGTTGCATTCCCAACTTCTAGCACTGACAAAAACCAAAGAGTGAATGGAAACATTCCATTTCTTCTATGAAAGTTGAACATCCCATTTCTATACAATTTTTTTTTAATATATAAGTCTTGATTTATATTTCATCCCATTCATTTTGATAAATCTATCAAATATATCAAGATAAATCTATCAAATATCCTCATTCCTAGAGCAAGCTTATTCATTATGATTGCATACACCATGTAGTAATTTTGCACCACATCTTTCCAAGTTCTTGAGGCTTTCTTGGGCTAAGAAATACAAATTGAAGACCTCTGCATATACATGAAAAAGAAGAAAATAGTGAAAAAACATAATAAGGATCATTGAGGATGTAAAAGTTCAAATAAAAAAAAAGATGAAAATGTTGCCAAGTTTGGGAGGTTTTCAAAATGTGGCCTACAATGTTTGACAGTTGGTGCCTTGCTTCACTTATCTCCATTTTGTTTGTAGAGTACAGAAGTTAAATCAAACAAATACTAGAGTAAAAACAATCTAAGGGGAACACAATGACAAGTTAAAACTATAGGCTAGAAGAGAGTATTGCACTCTCTGGAAAATGTATGGGAAGGAAGAAATAAATACTTCCTAATTATAGACCAATAAAATATTTAAGAGAATATCCCTTAGAATCTTGTGAATAGAAAAATAAAAGTCTTAGATTAAATTAAATAACATCTCCATCAAATTCAAAAATAAAGTATGATGGAGAATTAAGACACAAGGAACCCGTGATCAAGTCTGGGGAAAGGTCACCATAAAAAAAAATAGATTAAGCAATCTTTTCCATGATGGAGGTACACCATTCCTTTTGGAGAGATAGTTTTTAACTAAAAAAAATTATATACAACAAAGACCATGAGCGTGGCCTTGGAAGTGACCACTCCCTGCATGAAGGCTAAGGCACTTGAGATGCTACCTCCATGTCCCCACCCCGTGAGCACCTCAAAATTTCTCCTCAAGAGGAATGCATAGGAGGTTTAAGGGAAGAGGGAGACCCTGCCAAGGTGCCCTGCCACCTAACACCTAGTTCATGCCAAGTATGATCTTCTTCACACCACCCAAGTCAAGATATGATTTGACATTGGTTAGACCCATGGAACATAGCTCCTCCACTCTAGGTTTCCCTCAGCTGAATGGGAGGAATTGACTAGTGGGGAAGAGGGCATTACGTGGAAATAGGCGCACACAAAGGGATCCACTTTTTGAAGGCACATGAGTGAGGTTGGGTTAGTATAATGGAATATGTGAAGTGTAAGAAGCCATGTGGGAATGGGTCCTAGTGGGGTCAGCCAAGAATTGAGGGTAATGTGAGGGTTTAGGTAGAAGGATAGTGGGAGATGGGTGTGGTAATGTGTGCATAGGAATTTTTTTTCCATAAACCTTATGCACCCATATACCCTCACACCACCTTTGATAGGTATGTGACATGAATGTAGAGAAATGTTTGGAGTTAGTAAAGTTCCAAGTTAGGCATTAGATAATATGTGGGGAAAAATAGTTAGTAAATGGATTAGTGAAAAATGATTAGTTAATAATGTATTCTAATTAGCAGGTAAGTATATATTATTCAATAGTTAGTAGTAGCAAGGTTAGTTTAGGATTTAATTAGTTTAAAGCTTTATTTAGAGTTAAGTTATGTTTTCAAAGTATTATTCTTTTAATATGTCTAGATTTAGGTAATTGAAATTGTGGTCTTAATAGGTCAATTAAAAAATCCTTCTATTAGAAAGAGGGTAATAGTTATATAAATTATTCTTAAAATAATTTATTTTAAAGATAGTTTGGGTAGAATAATTTAAAGGTAGTTATTAAATATTGAATTTAATTTAATATATTTGTTGCTTCCATTACACTATATTTCAAATATATCCTTGGTAATGGTTTATTAAGTTATTTTGTAACTAGTATAATTGATGGATTTGGATCTAAGTATTTTACCATATTGTAAATTAAGCTATTTAGATTATTTAAAAATTAAGACACCTATAATGTTCCAAATTAGTTATTTAGAACATCTTGAAAGTAGTCGCCTTAGATGTCTTCAATCTAGGTCAATTTACATAATGTTGGGCATTAGTTATTTAAATAATTCAAGATTTAGGATATTCTAATATATAATCTAGATATTGTAGTTTCAGTTAGATTAGAAGGTTATAGAACATTAAGGTAATATGGTTGCAAAAAATAAGAAAAGCTGAATAAATCTTATTCTTAGGAATATTGGGTACATGTTGCTTGCTAAAATTACAAGTTATATTCAACTAGATATCAATGATTCTAATGTTAATGTATCTTCTATGTGGTTATTTTCATTTAATTGAGGTTAGGGTCTTATGTACTAAAGCTTATATTTAAACCTTACTATTAATAGACTCTAATGTAAACTTAAACCCCTTGTGAAAGGTTCACGTCAAAAAGTATTATACACTTTGTGCACCATGTAGAAAACATGCCACCACAAGTATCCTCACCTTGAGTATTCATTTAATAGACAACCCAATGACAACATAACCAAGTTAACATCTAGATTACCTAGTTCAACCTTAAAAAAATATTATGTAGTTGTGTTTTTTTTCCCTGTAAAATTTGGGCATGACAAATTCATTATGTTTCATAGTTTTTAATAGATGTGATTTTTTAATGGGTTTTGACATTTTTATTTAATGCAAAGGCCTATTTTTGTGACATAAATTGCATAATCATTTGTATACTTTTTCGAGAAGTTAGCATAAGAAACATTACTTACATGTGTGGCCAAAGTGCTCCAAGTTATATTTTATAAGAGTCTATCACTACAATAATTTTAAAAAGTGTAATTGACATGAATTATAATTTTAAAATTCTTGAAAAAAATAATTTAAAATTGTTGAATTCTTACTGATAAATATTTAGATTATTGTTTTTCATAATAACTAAAATTTGTGTTCTTTAAGAAGAGTATATCATGTTAGAGTGACCATGATCATGGTAGATCTAATGTTGGGAAGACAAATTCGTCAATTTTTTGCATTATTCTTTAAAAGGTACTAGCTCAATGGAAGAGCACCTACTTTATAAGTAGGAGGATGGTGGTTCAATTCCATCGTGCCCTAATATGACTAAATTAATGATTAGATAAACTACTGAATAAACTACCAAATATACTACCATATAGACTACCCAAAAACTACCAAATATAGTACCAAATCAACTACCAAATATACTACCAAATCAACTACTAAATATACTACCAAACATACTACCGAAAAAATACCAAATATACTACCAAATGTATTACCAAATAAAATACCAAATAAACTACCAAAATTACCAAATAAACTACCATATAAACTACCAAATAACAACAATAAATGACTAAATCAATGACCTAATAAATGATTAAAACAATTTAGTCATAAATTTGGTTGGGAGATAAATGTCTGGCAATAAACTACCATTGGTCACATGATCAAAATTAGTCACAAATCTACAGTTTTTAGTAGTTTATTTAGTAATATGTTGGTGTTTTTGTACTAGTGCACAAATCCTTGTAAATACTTAAACTTATAAATTAAACTTAAAACTTGATAGCTTTTATGTAAAATAATATTATTTAATACAAATTTGATTTCACGAGGATAGATGTGTTGAAATGCTTGGTCATTGATGCACCACTAGTTGTGATCATCCTTCTTAAAATTGTCATGAAGAACATAAGTGCTTTCCTCATTGGACTATTCAACAAACTTATTCTGACTACATCCTCCAAATGATGATTAGTAATGAGTCTAGCAAACACTTTCTTGCATTCTTTGTTGGCTGCTGAATCATTGATTGTGTGACACACATTTTCACCATTTTAATATTTAGGAGTCGTTGCAAAGGAAACAATTTGTAGTCAAGTGGTCATTTAATAGTATCACTTTACCAAATTTTTTTGCACTTCTTTGAACAAAAGTTCATCAGAGGATCTTATGAAAGTGTGTATTCTCAATCATTAAATTGTACTTCTTTCTATAACTAAATATTCAAGTATTATATATATTTGTGCTACCCCATGCTGCCCACAAACTTAGGCCTATGGTCCCTCCATCCCAAAACTCTGTCCTCTTGTCCAAAAGTATGTGGTACACTAGTAAGTTTTAACTTTTTAATAAGCCATTTGGGTGGTTCCACAGTAACCCTCATTGAAAAATAAAATTATTCCCATCACATGTTATAGCAACTTATCTACAAAACTATAACAATCCTTCAAAAAAATGGTTGGAGGAAATATTGACAGCACCAACACTGCCATTTCTAAGTGAGAAACATATGCTTTCTTCATTTTTTTGGTACTATTTGGCCTAATTTGCAATACATATAGAATAGCTTGAGTAGGATTTGTTAAACAAACCAAAAACTCAAATTATAGAGGTGACTCAGATCTTGGAAAAGGTGGATCTTGAACATCCAAATTCTATAGAAAATAAAGGGAATTCACTGTATAAATTTTCATTTGAATGTGAAAAACTTGGTTCAAACTCTCTTTCCAATTCGTAAGGTGGTAAAATATCTAAAAAGACAACAGGATTTTTGAAGTAAAAAGATCTTTTATTGACTAAAAACTTGAGAAAAAGAGACTAGATGAATGACAAGTTGAAGTAGTTGTCCCTTGGGGATGCCCACCATCTGCTCAATCTAAACATGGATAGATTGAGGCATTGATTACAATCCAAGAAGGTGAAAATATAGATCTAGTTAGCAAGCAAAACATAAGGGATACTTATAATGGGCATGATAATTCAGATGACTTCTCACAAGATTAGGGATGGAAAGATCTCTAAGAAATAGAGATTCCAAAGAAAGAAACATGGAATTGGATGATTGGAATGATTTTAATCAAAGGAACAATGAAGGGGCAAGAACTAGTTTTTGAAAAGTGAAACTTATTTTGATGCCTAGAGCACAAGTGGAAAAGGTAAATAGGTAGTCATCTAGCAATAATTGTTGCAAATGGAATGCCAACAAGAGAAGTTAATGGAAATGTTACAGGTTTGTATAGCTATAGTTGGGCATTTATCCTTTTATCTAATTAGAAACTATTTTCTAAAGGAGTTATGTATTAATTTTCATCTAGATGGTTGGATTATTTTATTGCTACCTATAATTTCCAACTTGTCGTAATATAATAAATATTTGGTTTCTAGTAAAGTGAAATTTGGTAGTCCTAATGGTGTTGTTGATATATCCATTTGTTTTACATTCCAACCATGCTAGTCAACAATTAAATCTACATACTAGCTTGCCAATATGTCTTTAATCTTGATGTCAAGGATGGTTTCGATTTTCCATGCCTTTAATCCTGATGCCAAGGATGGCTATGACCTTATTATATGTCTAAACTTAGGAGATGGTAGTAATCTAACTTTAAAAAACTTAGAAACAAACATTTTCTATGATTTTAGTTTCAAATAGTTTTTAGTTTCCCCTATATGTGAGTTAAAATTTTGGCACTTGATTGCATTTAGAAATATGGTTTGCCAACACAATACATTCAGTGTCATTGTGGGAGATAATTTTATAGGGGCTTAACATTTATAATAAAGATTGGTGCTCGAACAATACATGGCCAATAAATTCACTCTTTATTCTTTACAAAAATTTATATATTTTATGATGAAAATACAGATGTGCACCTCAAAATGTGCATAATTTTACACTTGATGAAGTGCAAGAAATGACAAAGTATTGGGAACTTTCCACTCGTCTCTTAAAATTTATTTGACTTCTCTCACTTATTAGCAAATGATGCTGATATAGAAGTGTATTTTTCTACATTTTTTTTTGTATTGAATGGTGCTGATGTAAAAGTATATTTTGCGTATTTGCTACATGATTTCCCTATTAAGTGGTGCTATGATGTAGAAGTATATTTTGTCTTTGTACTATATGAGCTTATTATTGAATGATGTTGAAGTAGAAGTATATTGTGTGCTTGAGATATACATGATTTGTATAACTTTTCCCAAGAAAATAGTTCTTATTTTGATTTATGATTGTATCTTTCACCACATAAAAGCTAATATCCATCTCAACATTTTGTGATCACATGCTATGTCAGCCACCAATATTTCCTTAGGTAAGCACTCATTGAGTTTGGGACTGTATAATATTTTTCTTATCAACTTCTTGTTTTGGACTTAATATTGTTTCTTGAAGTGTCAACATATTTCAAATAAATTGTGAAACCTAATAATTGTTAGTGTTAATCACTAAAGTACATATATGAATTTTTAATAACTAAATTATAAATAAGAACACATCATTGAATCAAGGAGAATAACATTCATTTTGCATTTGTTTTGTTTTGTTTCTTTGTCTAATCATAATATGGTAGTTATTTAATGCTTTTGAGATGTTGAAAGCACACTTCAATGTATAGAGGTATAACTGTAAACCATGGGCCCCATTTTGAATGGTGGCATGCAGAACATGTAAAGCATATAACATACATTACCTTTTTGGTTAGTTCTGTAATGAGTCTATTGCATATGACCTTGTTGAGTGTGAATATGTTGTCAAAATTATAAATTTCTAGGTTGATGTATATAGTTATTTATTGCAGGAGTTGAATGTTCATTTTGTGAATACCTATCTCTATGATGATAAGATAATGGAAAAATATACTTCTTTTTTCTAGTCAAGGATATTTTATTGAAATTGATAACATTATTTTCTACAGGATATTGGTGAAATATATGAGTCTAAAGAAAATTTTGAATTGTCTCTATAATATTTTGACCAAGCTGCAAAGCTCCTTTGATGTGAAGAAGTTACAAGTACAACTAATCAATGCCAACTTATAGTTGCATAATTTATAGCCCAACTTGAGTAGTAACTTAATGTGAAAGAAATTATTTGTAAATATTTTTGGGATTTACATATTTTCAGTATTAGGCTATCAAACAACCACATGATTACATATTTTCACTATTTTATCAAATTTGAACCTAATTACTTCTTTATAATTAGTTTGAAAAAATCCAATATTTTGAGTTTCAAAATTAAACCTTTTGTAGAAATATGCAAAACAAAATTTTAAGGGATGTTTATGTCTCACTATTTAACCCAACATTGGAGAAAACCTTTTTCTTCACTATTAAACCTTTTTCTTCTTACACTTTTATCATAGCCACTACAACTAACCCCATATTCTAACCAATGCTTTAAGTATCAAAAGCAATTGATATTTTCATCTCAACATTCATCTTACCCATTGATGTATAAAATGCCCCCTTGGAAAATAATATTTAGGATACATGAAAAATTCTTTATTATAGTCTGGATAACTTCATATTACTATGCTTGATTATTCTACTTAACATACATCCTCGAATGAATTTAATATTTATTTTCCATTGTTCTTTAAAGCATTTTTTTTTTTCCATTGTTCTTTAAAGGGTACTAGCTCAATCGAAGAGCACTACTTTATGAGTAGGAGGATAGTGGTTTGATTCCATCATGCCCTAATATGATTAATTAAACTACCAAATAAATTACCAAATAAACTACCAAATATACTAACAAATATACTACCAAATCAATTACCAAATATACTATGAAATCAACAAATAATTCAACTACCAAATCAACTACCAAATACCATTGAATCAACTACCAAATATAGTATCAAATCATCTACCAAATCAACTACCAAATATATTATCAAATATACTACCAAATCAACTACTATTTAAGAACAATAACCTACCAGATAAACCACCAAATAACTACTATTTAACAACAATCAACATCCAAATTGATGATCAAATTAATGATTAAAATACTTTAGTCATAAACTTGGTTGTAATATTAATGACCAAAAATAAACTACCAATGGTCATGTGATCAAAATTGGTCATATATTTGCAATTTTTAGAAGTTTATTTAATGATATATTGTTTCTCTTGTACTAGTGTAAACTATCCTAAAATTTCTATATTTTTATAAGAACTCATAAATTATTAATTCTAGAATTTATATTACAGATAATTCAAATATAATCAAATTTTATTTGTTTTACACTGACCTATTTGCAATGATTGAAGGAGCAATACCCATGGACATTAAACAAGATAAAAATTTATGCAGAACATTTATTTAAGGATTATTATTTAAGGATTGGTGCTTTATTAAATGTGATGTATGAAGAAGACCATGTAAGCATATAGGATTTAGTGGCATGGATTAAGTCAACCTAGTAGAAAGAGTAGAGGACTTGATATGAATTTTTTGTTAGGTGTTTGGAGATATTATGACAACTAAGTGTAAACTAGAAAAATAACATGTGTAAATTTGATTGTTTAAAGAAATGGTCTTAAGAAAAAATTCCAAATTAAGACAACTCCATAATTATGTAAACATTAGTGTAAATAGGTAGCATAATGTATATGTTTTTAGCGATGAACTAATCTCTCAAATATGTGATCTATCTTTAACCTAGGAGTACCAAGGAAAAATCTTTGAAAAATGACTCTTGTTGGTAAACAAATTTTTCATAGTAAAATTATATCTAAACTTGACCCTATTCACCTTGTGAATAGTGACAACTATTCTAATAGTTGGAGAGACTACAATTAATCACTATCAACCTGCAATCTTCCTCTAGGTTTGAGAGGCAAAATTCCCTCATCTGATGTGGCTATTTGGGATTTTTGTGTACTTTTCACCTAAAATAGTGAAATTGGAGAAAATAAATTTAAAGGTATATAGGAATATGAACTCTAATAGTAGACATACAACTACTAACTAAGATCCATGACATACAACAATTGATAAAGGGTTTTAGGAATCCAAATGTGATAATGGTGAAAGCAATATAACTAACTATGACATATAGAGTGATAATCTATATGAGTACATAAAAATTATGATACAATGGAATGAATGCATTTATTTACACCAAGTTAAATGATCCACCCAAATACAAATTAGATGGAAAATTGAATGGAGACATGATCTATCTTTGAAGAAGGAGTACCAAGGAAGAATCTTTGAACATGGAGTCTCAAGGAAGAAGATATTCTTTATTAATAAAAATGTTGTGATTAATTAGTCAAATGATTTAATCTAAAGTTAGAAGAAAAAATAGAATATCTAAACATTCAATATGAAATTGAGAGATAAAGATGTGAATTATATCTAGAAGAAATGCTAGTAATGTTAAATTGTAAGGTACATTATTTAGGCCGAATCCTCATTTTATAAGTTATGAAAACTAAAATTCTATAAATTTAAGAGATAAATGTAGCATGTTAAAATGTATGCTATTGGAATACATTTCTCACGTGAGTCTATTTGAGATAAATTTCATTGTAATTTGTAACAAATAAAAAATAGTTGAGATTTTGTATGCAATTTTTCTGGTATGACATGTGCATGACTAGTCTAAATCTTTGTTTATAAAGTTGAATGAAGGATTTCATTGTAAATCTAGTGGCTAGATTATAGTCACCTTGGTTGAAATATGAAGTGGGATATTCGAGTTATATCTAGATAGTTTTGGTTTATTCATCAAGGTGTTCTATGATGATTGCTATATTACTTATGGGTAAGTGCACCAAGTTGTGGTGCCAAAAGGGGGGTATAACTGGACACCTTTTTTTTGAAATTAGCAATTTTTGAAACTCAATAAGAATTTGAAGATAGTTATGCTCAAAATTTTAAGATATGACAAAAACAAAAGTAGTAGTCCTTTGAATCTAATTTCTAAACTACTAATTTTTTTTTCAAAATGATTTAGTTTTAGGTCCTCAAAAAAGGGGACCACTTTTTTTTAATTCTTTAATAGCTCAGGTCAAAAGTTACCAAGCACTATGTAGTTTATCCCTAATTTTTTGGGTGATTTTATAATGTGTATTTTTCAATTGCACACATCCCAAAAGCATGAAATATCTATGTTCTCCCCGTAGAAATGATTGAAAACTAATCTAAAATCAAAACTTTTTTTTCAAAGTGTGTAGAATGGAATCTAGTTTCTAAAAGAATAAGTTGTTGTGAAATATGATGAATGAGTTAAACTCTAGAGCCCAATTAATACATGTTAGTTTTTGACAAAAGTTGGACATACATTCAAAAGAAATTATAGTTGAAAGGCTTGAAATAGTCCAAATAAAAAATAAATTATATAGTTATATAGCTAACATAGAGACCTACAATGTCATGTAACCTAATTTTATCGATGCTCAACCCTAAGGAAACTTGAAGGAGAGCACACAAGAAAAATCAATCATTTTTGTGTGTTTAAAACAAAACATGTCTTAGACTAGTTTAGAGACTCCAAACCTTGGTTTTGGATCCCCAAGCAAAAACCAAGCCTTAGGCTTGGTAGAATGCAAAACTTTAAATAGCACATGCATGCTATAGTGCATATAGGTTATTGAAATAGTTTTAAAAAAATTCCTAATAGCATGTGCACACTTTAGTGCACACACACTATTAAGACCCAAATTTCAATAGGGAGTGAAGGAGAGAGGCAAAGCAAGAGTGAGAGCAAGAGAGAGGAGAGGAGGGATGGGTGTGTATGTGTGTGTGTGTGTGTGTGTGTGTGTGTGTGTGAGAGAGAGAGAGAGAGAGAGAGAGGGGGGGGGGAGTGGAGAGAGAGTAGGGAATGGGGGAGAGAAGAAGTGTGAGAGAGATAGTAGGGGGTGGTAGAGAGAGAGGAGGAGATAGGGGAGGGAGAGAGAGAGAGAGAGAGAGTAGGGGATGGGAGAGAGAGTAAGAGTAGGAGATGGGAGAGAGTGGAGAGGGAGAGTGAGAGAGAGTAGGCAGTGGGAGAGGCATTGGGAGAGAGAGAGAGAGGGGGATGGAAGTGTGAGAGAGAGAGAGAGAGTAGGGGACAAGAGAGGGGAGAGAGAGGGGGATGGGAGTGTTTGTGTATGAAAGAGAGAGAGAGTAGAGGATGTGTGTGTGTGTGTGTGTGTGTGTGTGTGTGTGTGATAGAGAGAGAGAGAGAGAGTAGGTGGTGGGAGAAGGAGAGAGAGGGGGATGGGAGTGTGTGTAAGAGATAGAGTAGGTGATGGGAGAGAGTGTGAGAATTTGAGAGAGAGTGGGGGGTGGCAAAGAGAGAGTATGGGATGGGGGAGAGAGAGTGAGAGTAGGGGATGGGAGAGAGAGAGTAGGCAAAGAGGGAGAGAGAGAGAGAGGATGAGACTGTGTGAGTGTGAGAGACTAGGATATGGGAGTGGAGAGAGAGAGGGGGGATGTGAGTGTGTGTTTGTATGTGAAAGAGAGAGTAGGGGATGGGAGAAAGAGAGTAGGGAGTGGGAGAGGGAGTGGTAGAGGGAGAGAGAGAGAGGAGGGGGAATGGCAGTGTGTGTAAGTGAGAGAGAGAGTAGGGGATGGGAGACATTGTGAGAGTGTGAGAGAGAGTAGGGGGTGGCAGAGAGAGAGAGAGTATACGGGATGGGAGAGATAGAGGGAGAGTAGGGGATGGGAGAGAGTGAGAGTAGGTGGTAGGAGAGGGAGTGGGAGAGGGAGAGGGAGAGAGAGAGAGGAGGATGAGAGTGTGTGAGTGAGAGAGAGAGTAGGGGATGGGAGAGGGGGGAGAGAGAGAGGGTGGGGATGGGAGAGGAGAGAGAGAGTAGCCCAAGAGAGAGAGAGAGAGGAGGGGATGGGAGAGAGAGAGAGGGCAATGGGAGAGGGCGTAAGAGAGGGAGAGAGAGGGGGAGATGGGAGTGTGTTTAAGATAGAGAGTAGGGGATGGGAGAGAGAGAGAAAGAGAGTAGAGAGGGAGAGAGTGAGAGTGAGAGAGAGTGAGAGAGATAGTAGCAGATGGGAGAGAGAGAGAATGAGAGAGAGTAGGCAGTGGGTGAGGGAGTGGGAGAGAGAGAGATAGAGAGAGAGAGAGTGTGAGAGAGACAGAGTAGGGAGTGAGAGAGGGAGTGGGATAGGGAGCGCGAGAGAGAGAGTAGGGGATTGTAAAGAGAGATTGAGAGAGAGAGTACGCAATGGGAGAGGGAGAGCGAGAGAGAGAGAGAGAAAGAGAGTAGGAAATGAGAGGGAAAGCAAGAGAGAAGGGGATGGAAGTGTGTATCTATGAGAGAGTAGGGGATGGGAGAGAGAAAGTGAAAGAGAGAGTAGGCGGTGGGAGAGGGAGTGGGAGAGGGAGAGTGAGAGAGAGAGAGAGAGGGGATGGGAGTGTGTGTCTATCAGAGAGAGATTAGGGGGTGGGAGAATGAGAGAGAGAGTAGGAGATAGGAGAGAGAGTGAGAGAGAGAGTAGGTAGTGTGAGAGGGAGAGCAAGAGAGAGAGATTAGATGATGGGGGAGAGAGTGAGAGATAGAGTAGGTAGTGGGAGAGGGAGAGCAAGAGAGAGATAAGGGGATGGGAGAGAGTGGGAGAGAGAGTAGGTAGTGGGAGAGGGAGAGTGAGAGAGAGAGTAGGAGTAAGAGATGGTAGAGAGAGAGAGAGATAGAGAGAGAGAGAGAGAGAGAGAGAGAGAGAGTAGGTGGTGGGAGAGGGAGAGCAAGAGAGAGAGGGGGATGGGAGAGAGAGTAGGCAATGGGAGAGGGAGTGGGAAAGGGAGATAGATAGAGAGAAAGTAGCAGTGAGAGAGGGAGTGGGAGAGGGGGAGAGAGAGAGAGAGTGCAGATGGGAGTGTGTGTGTGAGAGAGAGAGTAGTGTGTGGGGGAGAGAGAGAGTGAGAGAGAGAGTAGGAAGTGGGAGAGGGAGAGTGAGAGGGAGGGGGATGGGAATGTGTGTCTATGAGAGAGAGAGAGAGTAGGGGATGGGATAGAGAGAGTGAGAGAGAGTAGGTAGTGGGAGAGGAAGTGGGAGAGGGAGAGTGAGAAAGAGAGAGTAGGGGATGGAAGAGAGAGGAGATGATGGGAGAAGGAGTGGGAGAGGGAGATAGATAGAGAGAGATAGTAGCGGTGGGAGAGAGAGTGTGAGAGGGAGAGCGAGGGAGAGAGAGGGGGTATGGGGGTGTGTGTAAGAGGGAGATTAGGGGATGGGAGAGAGAGTGAGAGAGAGTAAGGGATGGGAGAGAGAGTGAGAGAGAGAGTAGGTAGTGGGAGATGGATATAGATACAGAGAGAGTAGCCTGAGAGAGAGAAAGTAGGGATGGGAGAGGAGAGAGAGTGAGAGAGATTAGGGGATGGGAGAGAGAGTAGGTGGTGGGAGAGGGAGTGGGAGAGGGAGATAGATAGAGAGAGTATGGGATGGGAGATGAGAGAGAGAGAGAGAGTAGGGGATGGGAGAGGAGAGAGAGTGAGAGAGATTAGGGGATGGGGGATAGTAGGGTAGGGAGAGATTATTTTTCACATAGTGCATATGTACTTTAGAACATGTACACACTATAGTGCATACACACTAAATGAAAACACCAAAAAGTGGTCATAACGCAAGTTTGGGTCCTTGCTAATCCATACTTTGCTTTTAATCTATTGTATATTTTCTTGTTCCAACATAAAACATGTGTTTCAAGCTATTGGAAGTAGCAAACACTATTTGAAGGCTTTTTGTACATTGTTTCATTCTATTTGAAGCTAGCAAACACCAAATTCAATCATTGTATACTTGCAATCCTTTTTAAATATTATCTGTTGTTATATAGAGACAAATTTGATATGTTGTTTAATATATATTGAATTCATTAAAATTTGTATGTTTGAATGAATTGTTATTTAGAAATGGTTTGAAATTTGACAAGTTGTTTAATATATATTTTTTATTCATTGAAATAATTTCAATTTGTATATGTACATGAATGATTTGTAATTTACAAATTGTAAGTAATTCAGATGTTTGAATAATTTGACATATAGAAATCATCATCATGCCAAGGAAGAAACTAAAACCTCAAAAAAAGGAAGAGAGGGAGAGAGACTTGGAAATTAAAAGAGATAAAATGAAACTACTACATGAACAAAAAAAATTACAAAGCAATAATGAAGAATTGACTTTTAATGAAGAACAAAAATCACCGATACAAAAAAATAAAGAGAAAAAATTGGATAGACAAAGAGAACGAATCAGGCTGTTATGCTCAAGAAGACAATTGAATTGTGAAGATACACCTTCTTGCAATGTTGGAGTCATATCATCATCTCATGTTATAGAGACACTAATTTGTAGATCTAATGATGTACACACTCCATCATGTCATGTTGAAGGCACAACATCAACATATCAAGTAGGTTGTATTCCATCTTTTGCATCTTATTTCAAAGGCATATCATCTTTTATTCAAGGTATGTAAAACACTCAACCTTATGTTGATGTTCAAAATGTTGAGGGAATGTAAGAGATTATAACACCTTCTAGAATTCATTTTAGAGGACAAAAATATTTGACTGATATCAATTGATACTAACATTTTGAAATCAATACCTAACAAGATTAGCAAGCGTACTTGTCAAAGAAAAGTTAATCATATGTTAAGATTATTCTTTGAAGAATTAAATATTATAGGTCAATACTAATTTTTTTTGAAATGATGAGGAATTGAAATTTAGAGCTATCATGAAGATTCTTAGGCTAAGAGCGATGGATGATTCAAATGAAGAAAGCATTATAAAGAATCTAATAAGTGCTTATGACAAAGTGGGTTCTAAGTCACATGCTAAAGATAGTAATATCAAAAGATGAGCACTTACATTGAGAATAGTAAGTACCTGAATGAAGAAAGCTCAACTCATGAGATAGACAAGCAAAATATTAAAAATCGGTAGAGGTACTCAAAGGTGAGCCATGCTAAGGTGTGAGAGATTGGAAGATCCAACAAAAAATGAGTTACGAACATTTAGTAGTAGACTACTGTAAATGGATAAAGAAATTAGTGAAGCTTTGAAATCATTTTTCAAAGATTTTTTGACGAATAAAACATGTTTCCCCTAATCAAAGAGGTTTTGTAAGAAGGAGGATTGGTAGCAAAAATTGGAACCACATGTGAAACATTTTTTGGACTCAATCAGCCACAATTTTTGCAAAATTTATTGGTATGTATTCTAAAATTTGAATAAGTCAAAGATTTTTTGAGATGGGTAAACCTTTTTATGTGAAGATAAATCACACATTCACAACTAGATGTAAGACACATATTGAATTTTCTAACCATTTTGATGCTTTTAGGACAATATGTGTGTTTTTGAATTCTAAGTTTGTTTTGTAGGATTGTGAGATGAATGTGCCACCTATATCTTCAAGGGAATTCATATCCAACATTTAATGTGAAATAGGGGACAACCACCAATTTTACAAGACATCATGTTGGGATGGTACATACTCATTTTGTGGTTCCTTGCAAATTTTATCAACTTGTGAACATATGGATAGTACACATGCAATTAGAAATGAAATAGTAGATTACAAAAAATATAAGATAGTGAGATATGCTCTAAAATATGGGAAATAGGGTAAAAGATGTGATCTAGTCATTGAAAAGATTCTCGTGTATGAGTTCATGAAGATTGTTTGTGAAAAGATTATTTACAAGTATGTAAGGCATATACATAGAGCTCGATGGTTGGATTTGCAATTCAAGTTGTGCAAAGATACATGTCCACTAGATACCATTATTTCAGTTGTAGACTTCATAGAGAAATACAAACTACAACCACAAAATGAGGTGAAAAAAAAATATTATACTTCTCAACAGATTTTCATATTTGTTCACATAACATTCATGCATTCACCTACAAGTACAAAGGATGATAGGAAGATTTTCAAGGAGTGCCATTTTTATATCAGCAATGATCGATCACATTCTTCAGAGATTGTACATGGTTGTTTTCAAATATTTTATGGAGATTTGGCTAACAGGGGTATACCATATCATTATCACATTATTTGTTCAAACAATTGCACATCACAATTCAAGAATGCATAGATGTTTTATTGGTTGAGCACGATGCACATGTTGTCTAGAAATATATGTGCAATTGCACAAAGATTGGTCATGGAAAGGGAGAGCATGATGATGTAGGCACATGAATCAAAAGAGCCTTAGCTTGTGAAGAACTAAAGTACAAAGATGGAGCAAGATTGATAGATGCACAATCCATTGTCTAGTGGTGTAACACTACAATGGGTCTAGGTAAGGAAGGTGAGTCTATGGTTCATAGATTCTTTTGGTTGATAGATAATACTAACATTCCACCATATGAGGATTGTTGCACAGTAATAGGATCAAGTGACTTGCACTCTTTTAGAAGCTCTGATGTAGGTTCATGGAGTATCCACAAATGAAAAATGGAATGATATTGTCCATCATTTGTAGAGGAAAATTAGAATGATTTTGTGTCGAATGAATGGGTGGATGAATGGGATATACAAGTTTTGGACCCAATTGATACCTATCATCCCCCACAAGAATTAGAAATGGTAGGGATGGATTCATCCATTGACTTTGACTATTTGTCTGATCTAGTGCAACCTAGTAATATATATTTATATATCTTCCTAATTTTATAACTTTTTCCTAAGTATTTTCTAAATTAATGACTACATTTTGTACATTTATCACTGCAGGCCATGTTTTTATTGTTATTGCACCTGAAGACAATGAAGAAGAGACATATTATTATCTATGTCATTGTGTCCAAGCCACACAAAAATTGAATCACTTGGTTATATATGGTGAAGGTTTAGTGTACCATATCAATGCAGTGGTTGTAACTGACATATGGCTTAGATGATATTCTATAAGGACCCTAACTTGCAACTATTCGAGGATTAACAAACATAGAGGAAGATTCTTAATTATTCAAACCTTGTTGTTGCATAAAATGCCCACTTGATAAAATATGGTGGAAAGCCACATAATAAGACTCTTTGGAAAGATTTTCAGTTACAACATGAGGCAATAATTTAGACATTAAAATGTAGAGCAAATCTAGTTGGTTCATTAGATTGAATAGGGAGAGAGAGAGAGAGAGAGAGAGAGAGAGAGAGGTGTAGGGGCACCTTGAATCATAGACCCCTCACCTATTCATTTTTGTTGTGTTATGCTCCAAGTGAGCCTTGTAAGTAGAATAAGGGTCATTTGACCTAGGTGTGGTAGTTAGGGTATTGGATGTCATTTAATGTCCTTAGAAGAGTCACTATTTTGGCCTAAAAATCAAGGCATACATTACCATAGGGTAATGAGTAACCTAAGGGATAAGTCATTAGCTTAGGGAAGGGTCCCTAGCATAGAATTACTAAGGGATAGCCTAAATAACAAGTTAGAAGTGTTAAGAAGAGAAAGCAAGAAAAATCCAAAAGTTGCTATAGTATAATTTTGCAATTTTTGCGAGATGCTGATTTTGCAAGAAATTGTGGATTTTCCTTTCAAAACTTGAAGGAGGCTGATGCAAACCATAAGGATGAAATGGAAAGACCTAGGAAGATATATAAAGACTTTCCAAACCCTAAAATTAGACAAGTTAATATCATTGTGTACAGTTAGCATGCTATAGCATGATATTTGAAGGAAAAGTTACTGAGTTTCTAAGTTTTAAGGCATTTTTGACAATTTTTTTTGTAGATTGTACTAGTTTCCATGGTAGATTGGGTTGTTTAGAATAATTTTGTTTTAAGAAGTTTGGTTTTATTGTCTTTCTTTTCATAGTTGCTCAAAAGGTTGCTTGACAACTTTTGAGCAACTTCTTAAAATGTTATTAAACTTTCAAAAACTCTTCACCAAAGGACTAGCTAGTTCAAACCAACCTTATAACTATTGGGGACAATCTATATTACCCTTATAGGTAGGTGATAGGTATGATGTACATATTTTGGCAAGAAATCAATAAAATAACCTATTTTTCCTACAAAATTCTATGTTTCAGAGCATTGTATGGAATGGTACAGATTTTGGGATATGTGCTAAGGACCTCAAGAGTTAGAGGGGTGAGTTACCTTTCATTTTTTCTTGCTTTCATGTTTTGATCCATTGTAGTTTGCAAGTTATTCAAATTTTTTTGAAGGTTCCTAAAAATCAGCATTAAGACAAAGGTTCAACTAGGGCCTTATTGTTTTGAAAATTTGTACCATGGGAATTTGATACCCCTTAATGGAATGCAAGCCCTATTAGTGTACTTAATGATTTTGCAAGTTTTATAAATGTCCAAGCAAGGAGTGAATTTTGTCACTAGACCCTAGGTGTATGGCTCCATACATGCACCATTCAACATTTCACCACAATCACTATAACTTTGTATTTGGACTTTTCTCACATGCTCCTAGTTGTTCCAATAATTTTTTTGCATATTGGCATATGTGAAAGGGTACTTTTAGTGTAATTGTAGCCTAATTAGGCCTATCAACACTTTCCAAATGTTGTTACAGTAGTGGCTTCTAGTCTCTACCAATTTGTGAGGTTTATATATGTTTTATATGTCCTAAAAGGGTGTTTGAATCTCACTTTAAATTGTGTCTTCATGTGGGGCTTTTCCAAATCATGTTCAATTTACAGTTTGAAGGACTACTAGCCTTTTCAATGACAAATTGTTGTAACTTTATGTCAGTGATGTTTGGACACAATAGAATCACTTTGTCTACTATATGTAGACCTTAATAGGTCTAAGTTGTGTTTGTGTTCCATTCCATGGTCATTATTCTCTTTTCATCCATGTTTGGGGGTATGTTCCCTTATTAGGATTTTGGAGAATCCTTATGTTTTGGTGCTTTTGAACTTAGGAAAACGTACTGATTAGGTTTCTTACCTTGTTTGGGTTGTGATAGCCTGTGATAAGTTCATTATTGATGCTTGTGATAAGTGACCCAACACTAAACCCTCTTTTTGGGAAATTTGAAGGATTCCAACCTTGTCTAATTGCCTAGTGACTTGCCTTTTAGAAGATTCCACCATGCACTGCTTCATCACAACCTATCCTAAGTGAACTATCTAGGATCCTTAGGTGCCTTCTTTAATGACTCTAGAGTGGGTTCTCTTGCACTAGTCATCTACTTTACTCAGACATGTTTGGGAATTGATAATCTCCATTTAAACTCCAGTCTCCATTTAAAGGTGGTAATTATCTTTTTGTTTTTCTATTAAGATCATTAATATATTTTGATGAGAAATTTGAGAGATCATGCCTAGCTTGAGTATCTTGGCTTCCAAAGTCCTATAAATTCAAGGCCATTGATGAATAGACATTTCTAATTGAAATATCTTTGGTGCTAGAATGAAGTGTGTGACTAGATTCTTTGCCTACTAATGAGCCAATTTGAGGCTTCACTTCACATTGCTTCATGGACAATTCTATAGCACTTGTTAATTTATATTCAAAAATTTTGTGTCAGTGTACATGTGCACTCTTTCTTAGTAGCCGTATCCTTTATCTCTTCATCCTAAGTAATTGGCATACCCTACATGGCACTAAGATAACCATTTTTTTTCTAAAATGTCATATTCTCTTAGATTAATCTCACTATTGAGTAGGTTTTGTATATCTTCCTTTGTATATTTAATAGACATAGTTGCAATTCCTCTGTATATATATTCCTTTGTATGTTAAGCTTTCCTCCATAGGAATGAGAAGGCATGGGGAGTGAGGCCAACTATTGGTCACTATACTTAAAAGGTAGTTCTTGGTTGTGCCACTAATGGGAATCATTTCACTCTTATTTTTAGAACTGGTACCTCATTTTTCTTGAAAGAATAAATTTTTTTTTCAATGTCTTTGAAATATCTATAGCTAGTAGTCAATTTATTATTCATTTCCTTTCAATATTCATGGGAAACTAAGGTATTTTTTTACCTAATAGGTCCTAGGAATCTTAACTGGTGTCCTAGAATAGTCCTAGATGGATCCATTTGATCTGAATATGTAAAGAGGAAAAATTGCTCAAAAGTTGCAATGTTGCTCAAAAAGTTTCTTTAGCAACTTTTACAATTTTGCAAAAAAGTTGTAAATGGAAGTTTGGGAATTTTTAACTATCCATGCTTAGGTATATGAGCATGGGAAACATTTTCTCAAATATTAGAAGGTTTCTAGTTAGATTTACATTTTAAAGAAACTTTTACAACTTTTGCAATTTTGCACAAAAAGTGCAACTTTTGCAAAGTTCACTATATTTCACTTCTAAGACTTGGAAAAGGTTCCAAACTATTAAAAAACAACTAGAAACACCTTGTTCTAGGATATCTTGACAAAAAAACTCAAAAAGACCCAATTTCTCCTAATTGACAACTTTTGATTGGATCTTACACAAAGTGGGCTAGGCATACATATCTTGATCATATCTCTCACCATTCCTCATGGGATCAAACTGCCTATTATGTTAGCTCTGGTTGGCTAGGTAAACCCTAGCCCCAAGATCATCCTATCTTGTTGAGTGTGCAAACATTCTCAAGCATGCTAAACTAAAATGTCCCTAAGAGTCACTAAATGTCATAGGGCAACAATCTTTGATGAGGAATATCTTAGAGCTCGTGCAAGGTACATATATGATTATAGGTGCTATAGGACCATGTTGTAGAGACTTACAATAACCTCTCTCTTTTTGGAGATCTTATTTCATTTTGATTTTTTGATGCCATCTTAGGTGATGCTAAAAATTGTAGTGTTGGCCAGTACAAAGTTGCCAACTATGCAATCTCCCTCACCATTCATCATGGAATCAAACTGTCTATTTTGTTAGCTCTGAGTGGCTAGGAAAACCCTAGCCCCCAAGCTCCTCCTATCCCTTTGAGATTTTGAACATTTTTGGACACGCCGAACTGAAATGTCCCTAAGAATTATTAAATGCCATAAGGCAGCAAAATTTGATGGGGTATATCTTAGAGCTCATGTAGGGTACAGATATGATTCTAGGTTCTATAGGACCATGTTTTGGAGACCTACAATAACCTCTCTCACTTTTTGGAGATCTTATTCTATTTTTATTTTGTGATGCCATCTAGGGTGATACTAAAACTTGTAGTGTTGGCCAGTACAAAGTTGCCAAAGTTACTAAATCTCCTTCACTGTTAATTATGGGATCAAAATATCTATTCTGTTAGCTCCAAGTGGTTAGATAAACCTTACCCCAAAGCTCATCCCATTCCTTTGAGCACTCAAACATTCTCAGGCACAAAGAACCAAAATGTCCCTAAGAGTCACTAAATGCCATAGAACAACATTCTATGAGGAGGCATATCTTGGAGCTCATGTGAGGTATGGATCTTATTCTATGTGCTATAAGACCATGTTGTGGAGACCTACAATAGCCTTTCTCATTTTTTGGAGATCTTATTCCATTTTGATTTTGTGACACCATCTCGGGTGATGTTGAAACTTCTAGTGTTGGCTAATACAAAGTTGCCAATTGCCAAATCTCTCTCACCTTTCATCATGGGACCACACTATCTATTATGTTATCTTGGGATGGTTAGGTAAACACTATCCTCAAGCTCCTCTCATTCTATTAAGCACTCGAATGTTATCGGCCATGCCAAACCAAAATGTCCCTAAGAGTCACTAAATGTCATAGGGCAATGAATTTTGATAGGGCATATCTTGGATCTCATGTGAGATATGGATGTGATTTAGGTTGCTATAGGACCATGTTGCCGAGACCTATAATAACCACTCTCACTTTTTGGAGATCTTACTCCATTTTGATTTTATGACATCATCTTGGGTGATGCTAAAACTTGCAGTGTTGGCCAGTATAAAGTTTCCAACTATCAAATCTCCCTCACCATTCATCATGGAATCAAACTATCTATTTTTTTAGCTCTGGGTGGTTGGGTAAACCCTAGCCCCAAGCTCATCCCATCCCATTGAGCACTTGAACATTCTCGGGCATGCCAAATCAAAATGTCCCTAAGAGTCACTAAATGCCATAGGGTAGTGATCTTTGACAGGGCATATCTCAAAGCACATGTGAGGTATGGATGTAATTCTAGTGCTATAGGACCATGTTGCAAAGACCTACAATAATCTCTATCACTTTTTGGAGATCTTATTCCATTTTTCTTTCGTGATGCTATCTTGGGTGATGCCGAAACTTGTAGTGTTGGCCAGTACAAAGTTGCCAACTACCAAATCTTCCTCACCATTGGTTGTGGGATCAAACTATCTATTTAATTAGCTCTATGTGGTTAGGCAAACACTAGCCCCAAGCTCCTCCTATCACATTGAGCACTTGAAAATTCTCGAGCATTCTGAACTGTATTGTCCCTAAAATTTACTAAATGTCATAGGGTAGAGATATTTGATGGGTCATATCTTGGAGCTTGTGTCAGGCATGGATGCAATTTTAGGTGCTATAGGACCATCTTGTGGAGACCTACAATAAACTCTCTCACTTTTTAGAGATCTTATTCTATTTTGATTTTGTGATGCCATCTTGGGTGATGCTAGAACTTGTAGTGTTGGCTAGTACAAAGTTGCCAATGTGGAATCAAACTATTTTTTGTGTTAGCTTTGGGAGGCTAGGTAAACCCTAGCCCCAAGCTCATCCTATCCCATTGAGCGGTGGAACATTCTTGGACATGCCAAAGTAAAATGTCCCTAAGAGTCACTAAATGCCATAGTGTAGCGATCTTTGACAGAGCATATCTCAGAGCTCATGTGAGGTATGGATGTGATTCTAGGTGCTATAGGACCATGTTGCAAAGACCTACAATTAATTCTCTCACTTTTTTGAGATATTATTCTACTTTGATTTTGTGATGCCATCTTGAGTGATGCTAAAACTTGTAGTGTTGGCCAATACAAAGTTGCCAACTGCCAAATCTCTCTGACCTTTTCTTGTGGTATCAAACTATATATTTTGTTAGCTCTAGGTGGCTAGGTAAAAACTAGACCCAAGTTCCTTCCATCTTGTTCAGAACTCAATTTTTCTTGGGCATGCCAAACCAAATCGTCCCTAAGAGTCACTAAATGCCATAGGATAATGATCTTTGATTGTCGCAACTAGATATGTCATCTCATGCAATGATGGAGACTCATGATAGAAGGTAAAGGGGTGATCATAAACCTTATTTTGAACATGTTATTATTTTTTATGGTAATAAGGTAATCCTTGTTTGTAAGGTCAAGGAACTTGAGGTCACCTATAAACCCAAGTTGCCTTAGTCCTAATGATTTTTCTTTTTTTTTTGTTGTTTTTGTTAATAAGTTGACTCAATAAGTGTTTTCATAGTCATTTCACCTTATATAGGTCTTATGTGTTACCAAAAACCACTTGGTTAAATTCTAGGAGGAGTTAGTGCAAAAATTACATTTTGCAATAAAAGTTGCTAACAACTTTTTGGCAATTTTAGCAATTTTTTGGAAAACCTTGAAATTAACCTTGTAACCAATCAAACTAACTGGTAATCAATTGGAATGGATGTCAAATGATGAAAATTTCCTCTATGAATTTAGAGGTGGCATAAGGTTTTGGTGATTATTAAGTTGTTTTTAAATATGGAAAGGAATCAATACTAATGTTAAACTTCTATATAGGATCATTGAGTTATTGTCAAATATCATTACTTTCTATTTGGAACAACAATCTCATACTTTGTTAGAATGAAACACCACTTTAGCTACATGTTATTACTGAATGGAGTTAGTGGAAGACGTTAAAGATCTTCTTGGTTGTTTTAATAGCCATTTCATGGGTTTGAAACATAATCACTTCCCTTTGACAAGAGTTGTCTGAAAATCAACAAATTACATGTTGTTGCAAAGAAAATATAGTCATAAGATGTTGAAGAATCTCTTGGAAGGATGGAATAGATGACAAAATGAAGTTTTTGAGATAGTTATTAGGTGTTCCTTGAAGTGTCAAAGATGTTAGTTTGAAGCAAGAATTTGATTATGATCCATTTCTCAAATTTGCTCATTTTTCCCTTATTGCTTCCCAAGTCTTGAATAGGGAAAGTGATCAAGTAGTTTTGTGAAGTTGGGTAGAAGTTTGTTCAATGTTGTAACCAAGTTGGAAAAAGTCTTTGAAAACACTTACGAAGGTGGGAAAAAAGTGTTCTTGTTGGGAATTCACTAGCTTTTGGTGTGAGCACTCTACATCATTTTGGATGCAATTTACATTAAAATGAAATAAATGAAATGTACTTAAAACATAAACAAGAAAAATAAGAAATATATTTTGAAAGCCAATAATTTCATACATGAACAAACGCATAATATATTATGATAACTAATAATGTCATACATGAACGAATATATAATAAATTATGATAACTAATAATGTCATATATGAACAAACATATACTATATTATGATAACCAATAATGTTATACATTAAAAAAGATATAAAATATTATGATAACCAATAATTTCATACATGAAAAAACATATCATAAATTAACCAGTAATGTCATAAGTCTACTAATGTCATGCATCAAATATATGTCATACATCAAATAAAAAATGTCATATATACATCAAATGTATATCAAATATGTCCACTGACATTAAATCCAACATATATGTCCACTAATGCCTATATATGTGTGTCTATCAACTATATCTTCTCTTTCCACGGAGGGGAAGGAAATAAATCCCTAGAGGTTTTCGGTCATCATGTGGAGGGAGATGATGGGGACAATGTGGTCTTCCTCAAACACTTGCTCATCCTCTTGTTTAGGCTTTTCTCTAACTTGAGCTGATACAAAGTAGATATGAATCAATAATTATTATATATTGAAAAAAAATATGTACACAGAAAATTAATTATTTTCTTACACCATCAAATAGTCACTCTATATGTCCACCACAAAGGCTCATAGATGATCGGGTGTAATAAGGTCCTACAACAATTCAATCAATATAATCACTTATAAATAACATTAAAAATTTTGATACTAACTATTATAAACAACAACTAAAACTAAGAAAATTCTTTCACATCTTGGTAAATGGCTCTGAACTAGCCATCGTTGCAACAACTCCAAAATCAATAGAATGACAAAGATGAGGAGGAGTCTCATATGTCAATAGCTTCATGTCATATAATACAATTTACATGTAACATAAAACATGAAACAAATATAATCAAATGAATTAATTTAACATGAAACAAATGTACCTCTACAAAGCTTGCATCATGCCTAGGCTTGGAGTCCCTTATGAATGTCGATATTCCAGTAGAGAACTGATGCCCATGCATTTTTTTTTTTTTTGTCAATCCTTCATATGATTAATTAATAAATATATGTATTAATTTAAATGATTAAATTGATACATAACTCTCCATTTGTCAACAAGATGAAAAATGGGGCCAAGGAATTTGTACTAGGGTCACTAACACTCTTACCTTGAATTTTGAACAATGTGAATACATGCTAATTAATTAGTCATTAACTATACAAACAAAAATGTGATCAAATTAGTTTATTATAATTGCAATTTACTTGTGTCAATGCCAAATGTGTCACTCATGAACTCATCAGTGACTAGCCCATCATTCATACTATCTCTAGCATGATTGGCAAATGTGCATAAGGATCCACATAAGGTGCACATGTGACCGTGACACATAGAGGCTCCTCTGAAACCAATGGACTTGTGCAATAAATGAGGTTATGCATCAAAACATTAATAGTCCCTAGAGTGTGAGTATCTACATGTTTCTTCACAATTGAAGGAATAATCACATGCTCACCTTATGGCTTGACAATAGGTGCCCTAACTACATTATGGTCATAACATGCCCCCAACCTCTCAAATGATGACCCCCCACCTCTACCCTGAGATTCTAATATATCAAAATAATTGGGAATCTCCCCAAGGACAAATTTGCAATACAATTTTTTTAAGAAATACAATGGAACCTCGTGATTATTATAGGGAGGGGTATCAAAGACCATCCACCATCCATACCAAAAGTTAATTTCTAATACCATCATGTATGCACCAATGGATGGGGAACCTTTTAGTTGTATGCTTAACAGTATCTTCTTCTCCAGGCTTTTTAGAAAATGCACAAATGATACATTTTGGTATTTAAAATTTTTTTTATTACATCTTGATATGATAATTTGTTTGCATAATATCCTATTTTTTCATGCCTCTTAACATAGAAAATATCCAACTAACCACTAACATAAGCTATAGGGTCATAATGGACACAAGGGAGGATGTCAATTATTCTCTCATCAGATTGGTTTGTGCACAAGCTTTCAATCTACCAATGAGTGCTTCTAATTCATTTTTCCCTCTTTCTATTTCATTCATTATGTTGTCTTAGGTGCTAGGAGGAGATCTTCCAATTGGTGCAAGTTGTGAAATTTCTTCCTCTTATTGTGGAGGGTTTTGATTTTCATCTTGTGGAGGGTTTTGATTTTGATCTTTTGGTGGTTTTCCATTTTGATTTTGTTGATTTGGCTAAATATTTGGCAATTCATTATTCACATTTCTTGATAAGAAACCTTGCAATCTAAATAAATAAACAAATTTGAAGAAAAATTTAAAAAAACCTACAAAACAATGTAAAAACTTACTAAACAATGGGAAAACGTATAAAATAGTGCAAACACAAGAGTAGAAAACATATGACATGATCCCGATCTTGAACTTCGATGACGAGGAGGCATTTTAAGGAGACAGGTGACAAAATTATTCAATTTCTTCAATCCATGTGCGTACTATGAGGAGAAATGCAAGAAGTAAAAAATGGGCTGCATGTTTCCAACCCATCTATAAAATTTTTTACTTTTAAAAAGTGCATATGCACTATAGTGCACATGTGCTTTTTCAAATTAAAAAAAAAAAATTATGTGTCATGTTTTTTGGCACCACAACTTTGTGCACATACCCTATAGTTGCATAGTACAAACTTATTTACTATGATCCTTCCATTTCCACTTTCCAAGGGTCCATTTGATTGGTTGTATCCTCCCTAGAAGTTGCCACATGTTTGATTTTAATTTGGGTAGTTACTACTTATTCTTATATGAGTGTATGAATATGTGCTAGTTAAGTTCAACCACAATAAGTCTATGTACATATTTATATACCTTATAGGTACATATATGTATATATGTTATACATATATACATACGATACACACACACACACACACATATATATATGTATGTATATATACATATATACATGTATATATATACTTATATGTATATGTATCTACATATGTATATGTATATATATGCATACATATATACATGTATATGTCTTTATATATATATATAAGTTTATAAATATATATATACATATATATACATATATAGATGTACATGTATATATATAGAGTGTTTCTATCCTTCAACATTTCACTTGATGATGAGATTCGATCTAGGGTTTTGAAAAATAAACTCTTGTATGATATCTTTAGAAAGCAATTTACTTGGCACCAAAAGTATCACTTCCTGATGTTAACAAGTTTTTCAATGCTCCATTATGATTTTCTTGTTTTATCATTAAAATTTCCTTAATCACCATTAAATCATTTGTGATCTCTGTAATTGCTTGGTGAATAAAAATATATGCTCAAATTTAATAAATACCTTCAAATTTTCATTCTAGGTTTCCAATAAATGTCCTTGTACCTTTTTTATGTATGATAGCTAGCTTGGTCTACATACTTTCTCTATCAAGGTTACCTTACTTTTCCTACAACATAAATTCATTTGGTCAATACATTAACTCTATTAATCACTTCATCTAAATTGCAGAGCTTGGTCAATATAGACTATACTAGTGATGCTCGGTACTCTATGTAAAAAAAGATTCTCTTTTACTTTTTCCTTTTATGGATCTATTCTTAATGAATGTTTACTTATGTAGATATTGAATTGTAATACATCTATGTTAGGAACTGATGTTAAAATATATAATTGAATATACAGTTCCTACATACCTTCTTTATTTAGTTAGATGTGGTGTGATCACCTGATCCTTTTTATTGAGTGATCTCAACTTTATTTTCTCCACTGCTTCTAGCTTTCACTATTTCTATCCATGTTTTCCATCCCTCAACCTTGTCTTTTCCATTCCTTGGTGTTGGTGCTTTGGTTATGTAGTTTTTACTAATATATCCAATTTTGAGACAACTAAAACATACTATTTCTCCATTCAGCTATTTCTTTTAATTTACTCTAAAATGTGTCTTAATGCAATTCTTTGGAATGTGGCCATACTATCCAAAATAGTGACAATTATATCATGTATTATAATATCAATTGTATGAATTACCTTTTCTATCCACGTATTTGTTTCTTAGTAGTCCAATTGAGCTTTGTCTTGAATCTGCATTCATGATCTCTATTTCCATATTTTTGATAGTTATAGAAATGTCCTTTAAATATAGTGAATGAATCATTTTTCTTTTATTTTTATTCATGTGCTTGATGTCCTACCTTCATGCATTTTTAATAATTACTAATAGACTTAGGTTTAGAAGTTTAAATAACATTCTTTTCTTCTACAAATGTTTTTTGTGTGTCCAACTTTACCATAATGATGACATGTAGGTTTTCCTTTAGCATTTCTTTGTTCTCCACTCTTTGATGATTCTCCTTCTTCAGTAGATGAAAAGTGATTGTTGTATCCTAGTCCAACGAGGTCTTTTTTTGATCTAGGGGATCTCATCACTTCTTCAAAGTATTTAATAGCCTCACTTGGTTTGTTCATTCTTTCCATATGTTCCTTTTCATACATTAGCTAACTTCTTAGTTTCTCATTTTGTGACCTTAGTTTTGTGATCTCCAAGTCCCTTCTATTTGCTTCCCAAGTACCAACTATCAATTGATTTATCATATCAAACCAATTATGTGTGAGCGTCTCTACTTCAAATGATCTTTTTTCAAGTCTAGTTGTCATCTATCTTTTGTCTTCTTCGGCCATGACTTTGTCTTCTTTAGCTTTATTCTTTTTCTCTATTACTTTGCATAGTATTACTGATTGAGTTTCATGTTCTCTCTTGAGTTATTTTTCCTCTTTTCTTAGATTACTACTTTTCTTTAGTAGTTTTGTTATTGCTTCACTATTATCACTAGTATTTCCGCTATCAAGTAGTCCTTCTATGTCTACTTCCTTACATAGAGTGTCATTTCATTGTATTGCTATCTCTTTCTTTTTTGTTAGTAATTTCCTTAACTCTTTTCTTGCTCCTTCAAGTTGTTGCAATATGATGTGGATTTCAATCATCTAATTCTCAATATTTTTTTCCAACATGTATTCCTTCATCTCCATGATCTGATCTTCTTAAGGTGTCAAGCTTCTTTCAAGGAAACTAATCTCTAATACCAATTGTTGGAAGAATTATTAGGAAACAAGATACACAGAGGGAATAAGGGTGAATCAAGATCTTCAACTTTAATTTGTAAAACCAAATTACTCAATTCACATAATTAATTGATCTCATATATTAGATCTAACATTATAAATATAATGTTGAAATATAAATTTATACATCACATCCATAAAATATTCAACACATAACACAAATGATTTGGTTATGTAAAAAGAATTCAATGTGAAGGTAAAACTAGGGTGGGGATGAAACCAAAAATTCATCACTATTACAATAATAAAGTAAACCTATGAGGCTTACAATGTTTGGTCATAATATATGATCTACCCTGTTAGGGGTCTGCCCTTTTAAAAGTTTCAAGACTATTTAGTCATACCTTGTTAAAGAATTTCACATTTATAGTTAAGAGAGGACTCTGTTAGGAGGTTTACATAGACCTATTAGCATCAGAGGTTTACATAGACTTATAAGGATCACTCAGTTAACTAATTTTCCTAATTCAAAATTGATTCAATACCTGACCTTCAATTTTCTTTGTAATATGATTTTGGATCTTCTTTGTACAATGTCTGATCTAATCTCTCAATCCAATATATCATTTTAGTCCTTCACTACTTCAATTCTTCTCTCTTTTTTTGCATCCTTATCTTCTCATCACACACACATACACTCTACTTCTAGGCTTAGAATCATCCTTACATAAATTTTCTTCAAAAGTTCTAGATCTCAATCAATAGTTTACAATTCATCTTCTTTTGTCATTTCTTTCTGATTTTATGATTGATTGATTTGCATTCCTTGGGATCATTAGCTTCTCTAATGAAATGCAATCTCCATCTTAACTATCTCTACAAACATTAAATATCATATAGAAATCAGCCAAAATGTTTTATATAGTTGTTTGTGCAATTACAAACTCATATGACAAAACTAAACTTCTTGTCATCTGAATGTGCTGACACTTGGTCCTCATTGACATTCATACTAGCACTCAACTTCTATATACATATGTTTCTTTGTTTGCTTCGAAAAACTATATTTTTAGTCTACTCAATCTCTAATAAAATAGCTTAGCTTGCATATACGCTCAGTCTCAAGTGGGGTTCTCAGCAATCATTAACTTGTTTGGCATGTAATGAAAAATAAATAAGTCTTTATATATCCTTGACCATTCATCCTTACCTAGTAAATAACTAACTATTTGAACACTAATAGGCAACAAAGGCTTAGAGATAAACATCAATGAGTGCTAGGTGTTCCTTTCATTCTCATATTAGCTATGTTCTTGCGAACCACTACTCATGAAATATGGATCAATGAGTTTGACTCAAAAACTATAGAGTTGAATCTTGATAAAAATGTTATAATTTGACATACTTAATAGTTGTTAAAGACTTTGAAAATGTGGTTGCAAGAAAAGTAGGCTTAATCTTAGAAGAAGCAAAATAACTACGAATAATACATTTTCTAATGCTTCACATTCAATTTAAATGCTAAGATTTTTTAAAGTAGTCTATAAGAACATAAATAAATCCATTGTAACTTTAACTTAACTATAGTGATATTAATTGTTCAAACATATCTCATTGTCTCAAATAATACATTTGAGTTCTAGTAATATTGGATGGGTGACCTCATGGGTGACAACAAAGAATGCTATGTGTTCCATTCATTTTCATGGTAGTTGTGTTCTTGTGACCACTTGCCTGTGAAACACATGTTAATGAGTTTGACTAAAAAGCTATAGAGTTGAATCCCAATAAAAATATTATAATTTAACTTACTCAATAATTGACAAACACTTTGACAATTTGGTTGCAAGAAAACTAGGCTTTATCTTAGAAGAAACAAAATAATTATTAGTAATATATTTTCCAATTCTTTCCATTCCATTTAAATGATAATATTTTTGAAGGAAAGAACAAGAAAAGTCAATGAAACTTTAACTTAGCTATAATGATATTGATTTTTCAAATATATCACATTGTCTCAAATAAATAACAAAATTTAACAAAATTATATATAATTTTCTTATATAATGAGACATGTTTGGAGATGTTTACCTTTACACGCTTCCTCATTTATGATTTCAATCAAACACCTACAAAGTGTATCCCTTCCATCTCTTTTGAATGCATGTTCTAGTCTTTTGAATATGAATGAATTGGAGTTTATTTTTTCAAGTGCACTGGAAACAAGGATGCATAGAATCAAGTTCTTTACATTGAAGAATAAATATAATGTTTTATGAACATAGTTTTAATATTTTTTTAGATTATTAAGCTTTGTTTTGTTCAACTATTTTTTCCTTTCTTCGATCATTGTGCGGTTAATTAACTAAAATATGATAGAATTAGTTTGTTTTGTTGTACAATGAAGTGGCTAGATCCCAATATGTTTTGTTTGAAAGAATCTATTTTCATTAAGATTGTTCTATTTCGATTAAACTCAATGTATTATAATTTTGTTCAAAATATTAAATAATATGTAATAAAAATCTATATTATAAATAATAAAATTTGTGGTGATATTATAAGAATTGTAATATTTATTTTTATCATTATATAATTTTATTGAATTTATTTATTATGCCGAGAGGCATATACAATGGCAGCAATACTTCCTAGCACAAAGAATATTCCAACGAATAATCCGCGTAAGGAAAAAAGATTTGGTGAGAGTTACAAACGAAATTAAAATATGGAATGCCATTTGGAAATCAAAAAGATTTGGTGAGAGTTACAAACAAAAGTAAAATATGGAATGCCATTTGGCAATCAAAAAGATTTGGTAAGAGTTACAAACGAAATAATAGGCCCGAAAAAGTAGGGCCCGAAAAAGTAGGACCCAAAAAAATAGTGACCAAAAAAGTAGGGCTTGAAAAAATAGGGGCAAAATAATTTCAATAGGAACTTTTTTTTGTTAAATATAATTTTGCATGCACATTCATGCTTGTTTTTTGTGGGGAGTGGGGGAATTTGAAACAAATTCGTGGAATGTGAAGAGACGTCTGTTGGGGGATACGAGGAGCCTCTCAGAAGTTATAAAACCAAGGCTCACCATTTCAATTTCATTTTATGTTTTTGCAGGAACGAAGAGGTGGAGGTTATTGGAGGATTAGATTGGAGTTTTTGAATAGGAATAGATTGAAGTTTTGGAGTAACATTTTTGTAGGTGAAATTTCTATTTTTTATTTACATTTTCATTTAGATTAAGATGTAAATGTAAATTGAAATTCAAAATTAGTTAGAATATTCTACTTTGATTTAGATTTCAATTTTAATTAATTTTATTTAGATTTAGAATTTTGTTCATAACTATTTAGGCTTGCATTTAATAGTTTAGTCTTGCATGTTTGATTTAGATTTAGATTTGTATTCAAAATCTATTTGATTTATATATTTTATAATACTTCTTATTTACATATTTTAAAAGTGCATGTTTCAAATTAGTTTTATATTTAAATGTTTCATATTATTTTTAGATTTTCATATTTCAAAATAGTTTTGGTTTGCATGTTTTAGATTTGAATGTTTCACAATAGTTTTACATTTGCATGTTTCTAAGTATTTATATTTTCATATTTCAAAACATAATTTTATCATTAATCTGAATGAGAATGCCACCATATCAATACAATTTATAGTTTATTAAAGTTAATGATTTATTTAAAGTAAATAAATCATACATTTAGTATATATTTTAACATTATTGAATTATAAAATAAAATAAAATAAAATTTTCAAAATAATAGAACTTGAAAAAATAAGGCCAAAAAAATAGAATGCAAGAAAATAAGGCTGAAATAACTTGATTAAAATTTTAAATATAAAACATTTTCTTTTTGTTAAATATATTTTTGCATGCACATTCATGCTTTTTTTTGTGAGGAGTGAGGGAATTTGAAACAAATTCATGGAATGTCAAAAGACATCCATTGGGAGATATGAGGGTTCTCTCATAAATTATAAAACAAATGCTCCTCGTTTCATTTTCATTTTGTGTTTTTGCAGAGAGGAAGAGATGGAGATTATTGGAGCAATTAGAGTTTTTTAACAGGAGTAGATTAAAGTTTCATATAGTTTAGCCTTGTATGTTTGATTTAGATTTAGGATTCAAAAACTTTTTGATTTAGATATTTGATAATACATTTCTTTTGCAGATTTTTAATTTGCATGTTTCAATTTAGTTTTACATTTGCATGTTTTACATTAGTTTTAGATTTGCATTTTTCAAAATACTTTTGGTTTCCATGTTTAGATTTGTATGTTTCATAATAGTTTTATATTTGCATGTTTCAAAATATTTATATTTTTAATGTTTCATAATTAAATTTAATCGTTGATGCGGACAAAAAATTTACCTTATCAAAAAAAATTGTATTCTATTAAAGTTAGTGATTAATTTAAAATAAATGAATCATATATTTAGTTTATATTATCATTATTTAATTAGATTATATATGTGGCTACTAAATATATTAATTAAGAAAGAAAATCATAAGTCTAAATAGATTCCTTAATGATAGGGAGATTTATTGAATACAATTCTTAATCATTCCAATAAAAATTGCATTAGCATTATTAAAAATTCAACAGTATATAATTTTCTCACATCATCATGGAGAAATAATTAGAGTTAGAATTGGAGTTAGAGTTAGAATTAGAATTAGAATTAGAGTTAGGGTTAGAATTAGAATTAGAGTTAGAATTAGAGTTAGAATTAGAATTAAAGTTAGACTTAGAATTAGAGTTAGAGTTAGAATTAAAATTAGAATTAGAATTAGAGTTAGAATTAGAATTAGAGTTAGAGTTAGAATTAGAATTAGAGTTAGAGTTAGAATTAGAGTTACAGTTAGGGTTCAAGCTAGAGTTAGAGTTAAAGTTAAAGCTAGAATTGTGATTAGGGTTAAATTAGGCTTAGAGTTAGAATTAGAGTTAAATTAGAGTTGAATTAGGGTTAGGGTTAGAATGATAGGGAGATTTATTGATTACAATTCTTAATCATTGCAATAAAAATTGCATTAGCATTATTAAAAATTCAACAATATATAATGTTCTCACATCATCATGGAGAAATAATTAGAGTTAGAAATAGAGTTAGAGTTAGAATTAGAGTTAGAGTTAGAGTTAGAATTAGAATTAGAGTTAGGGTTAGAATTAGAATTAGAATTAGAATTAGAATTAGAATTAGAATTAGAGTTAGAGTTAGAATTAGAGTTAGAATTAGAATTAGAGTTAGAGTTAGAATTATAATTAGAATTAGAATTAGAGTTAGAGTTAGAATTAGAATTAGAATTACAGTTAGAGTTAGAATTAGAATTAGAGCTAGAGTTAGAATTAGAGTTAGAGTTAGGGTTCAAGTTAGAGTTAGAGTTAAAGTTAGAGATAGAATTGTGATCAGGGTTAGATTAGGGTTAGGGTTAGAATTAGAGTTAGGGTTAGAGTTATAATTAGAATTAGAGTTAGAATTAGAGTTAGAATTAGAATTAGAGTTAAAATTAGAATTAGAGTTAGAGTTAGAATTAGAATTAGAATTAGAATTAGAATTAGAATTAGAGTTAGAATTAGAGTTAGAATTAGAGTTAGAATAAGAATTAGAGTTAGAGTTAGAATTAGAATTAGAGTTAGAGTTAGAATTAGAGTTAGAGTTAGGGTTCAAGTTAGAGTTAGAGTTAAAGTTAGAGATAGAATTGTGATCAGGGTTAGATTAGGGTTAGGGTTAAAGTTACCTTATTAGATTTAGGGTTAGGTTAAGAGTTAGGGCTAGGATTAGGATTAGAATTAGGGTTAGTGTTAGAGTTATAGTTATATATATTGTCAGGGTTAGGATTAGGGGTAGGTTTATAGTCAAAGTTAGGGTGAGGGTTAATATTAGGGTTAGGGTTACAAAAAGTGTCAAAGTTAGAGTTAGGGTTAGAATTAGAGGTAGGGTTAGAATCAGGGATAAAGTTAGAGTTGGAGTTAGGGTTAGAGTTAGAGTTAGAGTTAGATTTTGGGTAAGAATCAGGGTTAGGATTAGAATTAGGATTAGAGTTAGAGCTAGGGTTAGAATTAGGGTTCGGGTTAGGGTTAGGGTAAGAATTAGTTTTAGATTTGCATATTTCAAAATACTTTTGGTTTCCACGTTTAGATTTGTATGTTTCATAATAGTTTTATATTTTCATGTTTCAAAATATTTATATTTTTAATGTTTCATAATTAAATTTAAGTGTTGATGCGGACAAGAAGTTCACCTTATCAATAAAATTTGTATTTTATTAAAGTTAGTGATTAATTTAAAATAAATGAATCATATATTTAGTTTATATTGTCATTATTTAATTAGATTATATGTGTGGCTACTAAATATATTAATTAAGAAAGAAAATCACAAGTCTAAATAGATTCCTTAATGATAGGGAGATTTATTGATTACAATTCTTAATCATTGCAATAAAAATTGCATTAGCATTATTAAAAATTCAACAATATATAATGTTCTCACATCATCATGGAGAAATAATTAGAGTTAGAATTAGAGTTAGAGTTAGAATTAGAGTTAGAGTTAGACTTAGAATTAAAGTTAGAATTAGAGTTAGAGTTAGAATTAGAGTTAGTTTTAGAATTAGAGTTAGAGTTAGAATTAGAGTTAGAATTAGAATTAGAGTTGGAGTTAGAATTAGAGTTAGAGTTAGAGTTAGAGTTAGAATTAGAATTAGAATTAGAATTAGAGTTAGAATTAGAGTTAGAGTTAGAATTAGAGTTAGAATTAGAGTTAGAATTAGAATTAGAGTTAGAATTAGAGTTAGAATTAGAATTAGAATTAGAGTTAGAGTTAGAATTAGAATTAAAATTAGAATTAGAATTAGAATTAGAATTAGAATTAGAGTTAGAGTTAGAGTTAGAATTAGAGTTAGAATTAGAATTAGAGTTAGAGTTAGGGTTCAAGTTAGAGTTAGAGTTAAAGTTAGAGATAGAATTGTGATCAGGGTTAAATTAGGGTTAGGGTTAGAATTAGAGTTAAATTAGGGTTAAATTAGGGTTAGGGTTAGAATGATAGGGAGATTTATTGATTACAATTCTTAATCATTGTAATAAAAATTGCATTAGCATTATTTAAAATTCAACAATATATAATGTTCTCACATCATCACGGAGAAATAATTAGAGTTAGAATTAGAGTTAGAGTTAGAATTAGCGTTAAGAGTTAGAGTTAGAATTAGAATTAGAGTTAGGGTTAGAATTAGAATTAGAATTAGAATTAGAATTAGAATTAGAGTTAGAATTAGAATTAGAGTTCGAATTAGAGTTAGAGTTAGAGTTAGAGTTAGAATTAGAATTAGAGTTAGAATTAGAATTAGAGTTAGAATTAGAGTTAGAATTAGAATTAGAGTTAGAGTTAGAGTTAGAATTAGAATTAGAATTAGAATTAGAATTGGAATTAGAGTTAGAGTTAGAATTAGAATTAGAATTACAGTTAGAGTTAGAATTAGAATTACAGTTAGAGTTAGAATTAGAATTAGAGTTAGAGTAAGAATTAGAGTTAGAGTTAGGGTTCGAGTTAGAGTTAGAGTTAAAGTTAGAGATAGAATTGTGATCACGGTTAGATTAGGGTTAGGGTTAGAATTAGAGCTAGGGTTAGAGTTAGAATTAGAATTAGAATTAGAGTTAGAATTAGAATTAGAGTTATAATTAGAGTTAGAATTAGAATTAGAGTTAGAATTAGAATTAGAGTTAGAGTTAGAATTAGAATTAGAATTAGAGTTAGAATTAGAATTAGAATTAGAGTTAAAGTTAGAATTAGAAATAGAGTTAGAGTTAGAATTAGAATTAGAGTTAGAGTTAGAATTAGAGTTAGAGTTAGGGTTCAAGTTAGAGTTAGAGTTAAAGTTAGAGATAGAATTGTGATTAGGGTTACATTAGGGTTAGGGTTAAAGTTACCTTATTAGATTTAGGGTTAGGGTAAGATTTAGGGCTAGGATTAGGATTAGAATTAGGGTTAGTGTTAGAGTTAGAGTTATATATAGTGTTAGGGTTAGGATTAGGGGCAGGTTTATAGTCAAAGTTAGGGTGAGGGTTAATATTGGGGTTAGGGTCACAAAAAGTGTCAAAGTTAGAGTTAGGGTTAGAATTAGAGGTAGGGTTAGAATTACGGATAAAGTTAGAGTTGGAGTTAGGGTTAGAGTTAGAGTTAGAGTTAGATTTAGGGTAAGAATTAGGGTTAGGATTAGAATTAGCATTAGAGTTAGAGCTAAGGTTCAAATTAGGGTTAGGGTTAGGGTTATGATTAGGGTAAGAATTAGAGTTAGAGTTATAGTTAGGATTAGAGTTAGGAATAGAGTTATAGTTAGGGTTACAGTTAGGTTAGGGTTAGAGCTACAATTGGGGTTAGGGTTAGAATTAGGGTTAGAGTTAGGGTTATATATGTTTGGGTTAAGATTAGGGGTAGAATTAGAGTTACAATTAGAGTTAGAGTTAGAATTAGGGTTACATATTGAGTTAGAGCTAGAGTTAGGGTAAGGGTAATAATTAGGGTTAGGGCAAGAATTAGGGTTACAAATAAAGTTAGGGTTAGGGTTAGGGTTAGATTTAGAGGTAGGAATTGAGCTAGATTTAGAGATAGAATTAGAATTAGAACAAGAGTTGGAGTTAGAGGTAGGGTTAGAATTAGGGCTAGGATTATGGTTAGCATAGGGGTTATGGTTAGAGTTAGGGTTAGCATTAGGGTTAGGGTTATAATTACTGTTAGTTTTAGTGTTAGTGTTAGTGTTAGGGTTATAATTGGGGCTAGAATTGAGGCTAGGGTTAGGGTGAGGATTAGGGTTAGAATTAGAGTTAGAGTTAGGGATCAAGCTAGAGTTAAAGTTGGAGATAGAGTTGGGGTTAGGGTTAGATTTAGGGCTAGGTCTAGAGTTAGGGTTAGCTTTAGGGTTAGATTTAGGTTTAGAGTTAGAGTTAGGGTTAGAATTAGGATTGGGTTTACGATTAGAATTAGGGTTAGGATTAGAGTTAGAGTTACATATAGTGTTAGGGTTAGTATTAGCATTATATATAGTGTTAGGATTAGGATTAGAATTAGCATTAGATTTCGGATTATAAAGGGTTAAGGTTAGGGTTAGGTGGAGAATTAAAGTTAGAGATAGAGTTAGAGTTAGAGTTAGGGTTAGGGTTAAAATTATATATATATATATATATATATAATTATCATATCTTCCATATTTGCGGCGACTGCTACTAGCTTATATATATATATATATAAATTATTATCATAACTTCCATATTTGCGGCGACTGCTACTAGCTTATATATACTTATATATATATATATATATATATATATATATATAATGCTGAGAGTCATCCTTCTTGAGGCACCTATTTTAATTCAAATCATATCCAACACAAAAAAACCATTACGATTTAAATTAAAATAGGTACCTCGAGAAGGATGACTGTCGGCATTTGATATATATATATATATATAAGTATATATAAGCTAGTATATTTTTAGTTTCATGTGAAACACATATTAATATTGAAAATTAATATTAGCAAGGTTGTCATAATAAATGAAATTGAAAGGTTATATGGGAAGTGTCACCCAAATTTCAAGGTTGTCATGATAATTGAAATTGAAAGGTTATAGGTGAAGTATCACCCAAATCCATGTAATTTTTTAATTAAATAACATGTGCAATTATTATTAGATTAGTTTACATTATTTATTATTCTCTAAGTGTGAAATGTATAAAGTTTGTAAAATCATTTATTGAGTTTAGTGCACAAAAAGCTAAAAGTCTAAAACTACTATTATAGCAAAAATAACCAATGAAATCTCAAATAAATAATTTCTTTTCAATCATTAAAAATGCACCATATATTAGAATTTTATAGATGGAAAAATTAGTTGAAAAATAAACTGATATGATTAGACAACTAAAAATTAAAATTTAAAAAGTTACATTCCAAGGAATGCTATATAGTATCCTACCATAGGAGGAACTAACCTGGCATCAATTGAAAGGTTTGAACTTTTTATAATTGCACAATTTTGTTCTAAATTTAAAGATTCTATAAGAGTACATCATTCAAAAACAATAAACTATCATTTGATTCTTATAGAAACACAAAATTTTAACTGCAAAATCATTTTCAAACAATTACAATATCATGTCATTGAAGAATAAATTTAGTGTTTTATGAACATAGTTAAAAAAAGAAGAAGAAATTTTAGATTATTAAGCTTTGTTTTGTTTAACTATTTTTTCTTTTCTACTATCATTGTGTGGTTGATTAACTAAAATATGATTGAATTAGCTTATTTTGTTGTATGATAAGTGGCTAGATCCTAATATCTTTTGTTTAGAAGAATCTATTTTCTTTAACATTGTTTTATTTTGACTAAACTTGATGTATTATAATATTGTTAAAAATATGTAATAATATGTAATAAAAATCTATATTATACAAATAATAAAATCTGTGGTGATATTATAAGAATTTGAATATTTATTTTTATTGTTATATAAATTTATTCAATATATTTATATATTTATAGTTTTGTGAGAAAAATATATTAATATTAGTTATTAATATTAGCAAGATTATCATAATAAATGAAATTGAAAGGTTATAGGTGAAGTGTCACCAGAATTCCAAGATTATCATAATAAATGAAATTGAAATGTTATAGATGAAGTGTCACTTGAATTCCAAGGTTATCATAACAAATGAAATTGAAAGGTTATAGGTGAAGTGTCACCCACATTTATGTAAATCAATCCTTCTTATTTTGTCAATCAATTCTCTATTAAATAACATGTACAATTATTATTAACTTGATTGACATTATTTATTATTATCCAAGAGCAAAATGTATAAAGTTTGTAAAATCATCTATTGAATTTTGTGTAAAAAAAGCTAAAAGTCTGAAATAAAACTTTATAGATGGAAAAAGTTAGTAACCTGGCAGGAACTAATAATAACTTGCTTATCCCCACTTTGTCTGTCACTTCCGGAAAAGTTCGCTTCATCATTGCTTTATGCAATTCCGAGTTGTGAATATCATCTAAGTATGTCATTCAGAGAAATGACCGCATTCATCCCAAACACGGTGCATTCTGAAACATAATAATTTTAGAAAAACAATGCCTAACCTTCTCGATTTTGTAGAGCTTATTCTACTATATATACCAATCAACTCAGTAAATATGAATACGGAAATGGCCAAAAATAACAGCTTCTTGTAGGATTTTTGATGTTCTCGGTTACTGCATTAATAACAATTTACAACTCTGGCGGCTTATCTACTAATGTGGGAGATTCTCTTTCCTTGCGCGCCTCTCTTTTTGCAAATTAGACACTAATTTCAAAGACTGGAACGTTTAAATTGGGGTTTTTCAGCCCCAATGGAAGCAAGAACTGGTATGTTGCCATCTGGAATGCCAACAACATACCACAGAAAATGATCATTTGGGTGGCCAATAGGGAGAGCCCTGCGAAGAACAATCCTGGCGTTTTGAAGCTCTCTCAAGGAGGTAACCTGGGACTATTCGACATAAAGGGCACATCTCTTTGGTCTGTTGATATTTCCTCCAAATGCTTGCTGGCTGTGCTTTTAGATTCTGGCAATTTTGTTCTGCTAAAGAATGGCAATCAATCTGAGCCTCTTTGGCAGAGTTTTGACTATCCTATAGATAAATGGTTGTTCGGCATGTTGTTTGGAGGACAACAAAAGCTAATCGGTTGGAAAAGCTCAATGGATCCAGCTCCTCGGCTTTTCTCCCTTTGTGCGGATCTAACTGGACCCAACAAACAAGCGATTCTAATATGGAATAATTCTGTTCAGCATTAGGATAGTGGTCCATGGGACGACAAAATTTTCATTGGAATTCTTGAAATGTTAAATGGGATGTCCTACACAATCGCCATTAAGAATGATAGTTCTGGTCTGTATGTGAGTTATAAGTTCCCGAATGGGATCTTTCTTTTTTGCCAAGCCAAGTCTGGAGAAATGCAAGACTATGCTCTGCTTGACGACAATAAATGGAGCATCATGGCCACTCGTCCTAGGGATCAATGTGCCGTATATGGTTTTGTGGTGTGTATGGAAGCTGTAACTCCAACAACATTTAGTTTTGTAGCTGCATGGAGGGTTTCTACCCCACATATGAGCAAGCCTAGAATTCGAATAACTGGTAGGCTAGTGGCTATGTTCGGGAAAGGCCATTAAACTGCGATACCAGAAATGGCAGCACTGACGTATTTATCGAGATTGATGTGGCATTGCCTGATGAGTCAACTTCTTCATAACCTGCGCAGACAGAGGAAGATTGCCAAAAAGCCTACCTACGCAACTACTTATGCACTGCTTTTGCTTTCGATTCTCCTTCTAGGCACTACAAAATCCGGTCCGAAGATTTGCTAAACTTGAAGAGTGCTTCATCAAACAAGAAATCGACAATCTCCATTCAAGTAGCCGCCCCTTCATTTCCTAATTATAATAAATCATCTTCCTCCATATGGAGAATCATTATTATTGTGAGTGTTCTCACCCTTGCTTTGGGTATGTTTTCATTTTTATTGTGGCAAAGGTATCGGTTGCGACTAGAGAAGGAGAAGTCTGAAGATTCCTCGGAGTTTTCTTAGAATGTATAGTTACATGGAATTGAAGATTGCCACAAGGAATTTCAGGTCTAAGTTGGGGAGTGGAGGATTCAGGTCAGTATTCAAAAGATCTCTAACAGATGGTACATTCGTGGCCGTAAAGAAACTGGAAGGTTCAAGATAACACGAGAAGTAGTTTCGTGCTGAAATCAGTTGTCTCGACAACATACAACATGTGAATTTGATAATACTGAGAGGGTTTTTTGCACAAGGGTCCAGACGCTTACTAGTTTATGAGTACATGCCCGATGCTTCTCTAAATTCCTTATTGTTCACTAGTAACTCCAAAATTAAATAGAAGGTACTCAATTGGAGGACTCGGTTCCAGATTGCTTTAGGCACTGCATGTGTAGTGCCTCTTTCATTTGACTTCTATAAGTCACCTCGATGGATGCAACCTTGTTGATCTCTCTTTGAGAAGGGATCATGATTGGGACCATGAGTTGTCTACACCCTTGAGGTGATTGGAATTATGTTACTATATCAGTTGCTTTGATTATGCTTATGGCTGATTTATGTAATTACGATGTGATTCATGGTTCATTGAGGTTTGTACCAGTTGTTACCAGGATTGATGTGGTATCATGAGGTTGTTCCATGATTACCCTAAGATGTGTGCAGAGATTGAACAATGTAAAATTATCATGCTACACTAGACTAGGTTCTTGTAGTAGTGGTTAGTCATGTTTATGACTGTGTTCACTTATTTGTTTTAAGTGCTTTTTTAATACTGTGTAAACTACCATTGTTAAACGCTTAAATAATTAGAAATAAATTGTCAATATTGGACTCATTGGTTATGTGCTATAGATATTTACCTTGTTATGTTTTGATCCAAGAGATATTTGTTACTGATGTTAGGTTTTACATTTGAGATGACCTAAGGGTCAAGTGTTATACTTGATTTCAATATCATAGATGTTAGACTACTATGCTGTTCAGTTGATCATATTGCATGAGGATGCCATTTTGAGATGACACTATGTTTTATGATGATAATTGGTTATTTGGTATTTGGACATATCTCTGATTATGTTATGTGGTGGATTTAATGTTATGGTTATTTACTTCATTCCTACGTTGTTATGCTTTATGCAAATGTGATTGATGTAAATGGATTATTTTGGTATAATTGAATAAATGGTTAAATTAGTTATCGAATGCATTTTTTTCTTCATCTATGTTATTATATGCAATTACACTTGATCATATTGTTTAGTGTGTAAGATTTATATCCCTAGTAGTGGCACACAGAGTTAGTGATTCAACTATTCATATTTTACCAAAGTCGTCCCAATATGGTCAATGTACCCTTATTTTAATTGATTAATTAAACCTGTCAGTGATTATTAAACTCAAATTCATTTGCATTAAGTGACTAGACTTATGAGTGTGTCTATGCATTTAGAGTTTCATATTGTCATGAAACTTGTTAAGGAAATCTCTGTGTTTTTGGGTTTTTGGACTTTTAGTTTTATTGAATTTAATTTCTAGTAGCTTTCCCATAGATGAATTCCTATTACTAGGAATAGCCTATTTTTTCTTGGGTCAATTTGGGGTTTAACTAGGTTGGTTGGTTATTTGCCCTAATTGATTATTCACTCAAAAAGTGAATAAGTATTGAAAAATGAATTTAATTCCTTACTTTTCACTTTTGAATTAGAAATTTTGAGAGTAAAATCCAAAAATCCTTTTCATGAGGAATTACAAGTATCAGATAGTCATGAGGTTGATCTGGATCCAGCTCTGGGAGGCCTTGGATTGCTGCGATTTTTGGTTGCTTCTGCGGGCTTTTTATTTTCTTGTTCAAATTCCTATTTTTCCCTTTTAGCTATGAGGTAGGGCTCTCCTATTTTATTATTTTTGCTCCATTTTAGCTTCTATTTTTGGTAGCCATTTGTTAATAGGCTAAGAACTAGTGTTCTCTATTTTTCCTATTTTTAGGATGGGGGTTTGGGGTTTCATGCTATTATGTTGGCCACTTTTGCATACGGTGTCCAAACTCAAATCTTATTAGATTTTTGGGGTTTTTATGCCCAAAGAACAAATGGATTTTTATTTTGAAGTTTTCTAATTTTTGGGGTTTTTACCTCAATTTGCATGCCGCCCAATTTTCTCAATTTTTCTTGGCATGTTGTTGGTTGTGGACATGGATCATCTATAGGATATCAGTTAGACCATAGTTACACTTTTATGTTTGCATTGGGATGCATGCCACATCCGTACTCTAACTTGTTTGGTTGAGTGATTTTATACTAGGTGATATTTTTTATTTTGGACCCTTGTTATTGTTTCATGGACACTAGGATCTGTGTAGAATCCGTACTCTCATATTAAGGCTAGTTGAGTGAGTTCATGATGTTTGGTCTTTTTGCATCATTGGGATTCATGTAGAATCCATACTCTCGAATTAAGGCTGGTTGAGTGATTTCATGATGTATGATTTTATTGTTCTTAGGATTCATGTAGAATCAGTCCTCCTGAAACTATTTTGGTTGAGCGATATTTTGTATTGAGTTCTCATCGAGTCCTTGTGTTATGATCTTCATGATGGTGGTGTACCACACATGAGTATGTGCATGTACATTTTTTTGGTAACTTGTGAGGCGTGATCTTCCATGGTACTTCCAAAAGTTATGATCATTAGGGTTGGGTTGGGAATATACATGCCTATGGGAACTCATCATTGGATGAACATGGGTATGGTAGGTTAGCATATGGAGGGGGCTTCTATCTTGTAGCCTAGTGATCATGGCACAATAGGTTGGCAGAAGAAGTTTTAATTGAGTGATAATTAAATAAAATGTGTGAGTGGTAATACAACTTAAGACAATAAAATATATGAGAAATCGATTAAGTTTGAGGACATAATGTGTGAGTGCCTGTTTGAATTTGAGGACACACAATCTAAGCTTGGGCTTTTTTATGCCAAGTGACTCTCCATGGTGTCAGCCCCTACTTAGTAGAGCATTGAGTGTCTGACCAAAAACTATAGTTTATGTGTTGTCTATGTTCTTGGTTTCAATCATCATACTATCTAGTGTGAGTGTTAGCTATGGATGTTGTACTTTATATTAGTTTATGGTTGGATCATTATCTCCATCAGCATGATGGGAGTAGGCTAGTGAGTTCCAAGTGGTTGGGAGGTGTAGCTATCCATACCATTGCTAGGGACCAATGTACATAGATGGTCTTTTTGCAACCATTGCTAGATGTTTTCACTGGGTAATTTGGGTTCCGAAGTATCTTTCTTGTGATTTATACTTTCATTCAAAAGCTTGGATATCATGTTTAGATGATGCTAGTTCGTTTGACACATTCCTGTATTATGATGTTTGGCATGTGATTAGATGATGTGAAATGCATTTTTAGAATATCTTTTGCTTATTGATTTAGCATGTTAGATTTCCTATTCATATGATGTTTATCATATGATAGATAATGTGGTTGATCTATTAGATTATCTTATGCTTTACTTCTAGCATCTTTGAGTTCCTTATTCTTCTGTTGTAGCACATTTTGGTAGTGACGTCCTCGTAAGATAGCTCTGATGATCTGGTCAGTGGTTTGGGATGTTATGCATGTGGGATGGCTAGGACCCATGATAGTCTTATGATGATGTTAATGGTTGGGATGAACGACGTACTTAGTTTGGTTTTTTAGTTATTGTTATGTTATTTATTTACATTTTGATGTTTCTTTCCATGTGTTCTTTTAATGCTATGGTTTATATGGATGGATGTTCCTCTTTCTTGTTTCATGGCATCTTGTATTTATGCACTCGAGTGTTCCTTCCTCGATCTACATAGATCTAGTACTCCCTAGTGTGGAGGAAATTTATTTCCTAGCTTTTTACCTTTATCTTTTCTAGTTTGCTAATTTGTATCCTCGTACAAAATTGTACTTTCTTTTATGAGAATGAAATTGTTCACATGGTGTGTTGGGTTTCCTCACGTGGCTTGGTGAATCCTTGCATGAAACCCAACACCAATTTGAGTATTTTGGCTACTGGGTCAAGTATGTCCTCACACGAGATGGTGTTTCCTCACATGGCTCAGTGTACTTTCTTGCATGAAGAGGTGTTTCCTCATGCAAAACTATCAGTTATTATTCTCTCGTGTAAAAAATAGGGGTCATCTTTGCTATTTTTCAGCGAATGCAATTTGGAATTTTGAGTACCCTTTAGGAATGCTAGTGGTTCCATGATTTGATAGATTGATGTTTTTTGTTCTAATGTTGTCTTTGGTTTTTGTTCTTGAGTTTGTGTGTGTTAGTTCAATAATGGCATTTGGAAATTCATTGGTTGTCTAGTTTGTTGGTGAACTCTTCAATTGTGATATTTGTGATCCTTGTATCAAGTTGTCATGTGCATTCATGCTTGTAAAAAAAAAAAATCTTGGCTTGTATTGAAACCTTATTCCAAGGATCTCTGTGTGGGCCATTATAATACAAGGCTTAGTTTATCTACATGCAGAGTGAAAAGATTGCATCATTCATGGTGATGTAAAGCCCAAGAACATTCTTTTGGATAGTGATTTTTCACCCAAGTTAGTAGATTTTGGGTTGTCAAATCTTGTGGGTAGAGATTTCAGAAAAGTATTGATTATACCGAGAGGAAATTTAGCTCTAGAGTGGATCTTTGGTCTTCTCATCACTGCTAAAGTTGACATTTATAGTTTTCATGTTACACTCTTGGAAATCATGTCCAACTGAAGGATTCTAGATTTGACTATGCAAGATTCAAGTCAGTATTACTTTCCTGTGTAGGCTACAACTCAAATTTGCCAAGGGACAATCACTAATATCATAGATGAAGCTATTACAATAGAGGAAAATATTGAAGAGGTGAGAAGAGTGGGTATTGTTGAGGTGTTGTGCATAGAAAGGGTAGAAGACAAGAGGCTAAGTATGGAACAAGTGGTGTGTATGCTGGAGGGGAAGATGGAGCCTCCAACTTTGCACATGTCAAGATTAGAATTAGTGGACAAATAACAAGCAGATGGAAGAACCACAAGCTAAGTCTAGATAGAGTCTTAATCTATATAGATTATAAAGCTCAACTGATTTAAATTTCAAATTTTATTCTTAGGTTTAAGTTTGATTCTTGCTTGGACATATTTTTTTTAAGCAATCATTTTCATTAGTGTGATGTAAGGTCTACACTCATAGAAAAACATGAAGCTGACACAAGCCACAAGCTTGTTATTAGAATATGGTCAATAGAGAGTGAAATTTAGAAAGAAGACAAGACTTAAATACAAGTTAGTTGTGTGTGTTTGAATGTCTTCTTGTATGTGTGTCTATATGTATATCTCTTTGTGTGCTAGTATTTGCACTTATAAATTTCTAAAGAATTATATTTTAACTATAAGTTTTCAATTTATTTTTCAATAAGTTAACATTTGATTTATGTGCAATTTTAAGCTTTTTTGTCATTTAAACATTAGCATGTAAATCAATTTAGTATTGTTCATATTCATTTTTCTATTAGTGAAAATCTTAAGCCTTATATAGGACTCTTAGGGTAACTTCTATAATGACTATCATAAACAAAAAAATTCATGATGCTTGAGTGAATGAACCTTTCTTCTAATGGCTTTTGACATGATGATGACATCATATTTCTTCTTAACAACTAGATACTAGTTTAGATATTTGTACATTTTTTAATGATTGGATGGATTGCAAGGACCAAAAGACACAATGAATGGTTAGGGATCTAATGAGACAATATCAAGGCATATGGCTACCAGAAAGATTTATAGTATTAAATGTATGATTAATATGCAAAGAAATTTTGGCTTTTGTACCTTTCAATACTATGTAACTTTGAATTGTGATGATTATTATTCTAAGAACTCCTTAAAAATAAAGGAAAAGCCTTATTATGGAAATACACACTAGTCAAATTATAACTAAGATGGAAAATATCCCATGTTTATAAGTATGGCTACCATTTGGATCTTTTATTCATGAAAGATATATTAAGTTATTTTACACATGATTGACTAGAAATTAATATCTTGGAAGAATACCAACTACACAACTCCATTAACATCTAAAAGATAATAAAGAATTTAGTCCACAAAATTTTCATTATATTGTCCTTGAAAATTAATACTAATTATGATCTCAATTCACACATGAGACTAGAAGACTTATGAGTTACCAAATATAGAATATTTCCAAAGGGATTGTATTAGGATTTTATCATGGTGTATTGATTAAATTAATTAGTACACACACACACACACACACACACACACACACACACATAGAATCATTATGCAATAAATCCAAAAGCATTGTAGTAAATCCAAATATAACCCAAAATCATGATCTACTTGAAAGGTAACAAAATATCATGTCATTGTAAGGATATCAAAACATGAATAAACAAATATCTTCATGATGGCAAAGAGGCTTAAACATACACTTAATTAAACCCAAATTTGAACCACAACCATAACAATAAGAGAACCAAATTAATGCACTTGTGCATTCAATAGAATTATAAAAAATTGAAGAACATGTTGCACAATGAAGGGACATTACACACACACACACACACACACACACACACAAATGTTTGTGTGTATGTGTGTGTGTGTGTGTGTGGGTGTGTGTGATACTTGATTATATTTTGTATGCAAGGATTATTGCTAATTTTAGGATACATCAATAAATGACAATATTTTATCTAACACTTGTTTTTTTATTGATATCATTCTCATGTTTCTTCAATTTACATTCCTATTTCCATTTATAGAGTTTGAGGATCCATCTTTCCTTCTCATACTCTTTGAACATTTTTCATTCTTTGCCTCATAATACCCTCACATATAATGCATAAGAATCCTAAAATTATTGTTTGTAGATTACCATTTCAATATGCATGTTTCACTTATACTAGTCAACTTATGATTCTATATTCCCTATGTTAGTATCATTATAATGAAAAATAAAAAAGATAACTATCATTAGTAATATAGTTAAAGTAAAAGAGAAATATATAAATTTTAACCACATCTTATAACTACAATCCATTTGGTCAAATGAATATTACTTGTAAAAATAATTAAAGAATTATCTATTCAAGAAAACTCCTAAATATGGATAAGAAAATCATATTCCACTTTAATCAATAGAAAAAAAATTTGATGCTTAGGATTGAATAATCTATGTAAGTATTAGTAAAATTGGAAACCAAAATGATTATGTATAACTTATAAAAGATATTATTTCATAATGTCCCTCACTATCTTACATTTCTAAACTCTTTTTCAAGAACAACTAAAATTTTAAATTTTTTATCACTATTTATTGTTCTTGTTTTGCATGATAATTATATGACACCTATAAAAATATTATATGCATATCATTTTTAAAAGAGACAAAAATGTAAAAATGAAACCTTAAATGGCTAGCTATATTTTTTTATAAATAGAATGTTCATGAATAATAGTTCACACATAAATTCTCCATTACTACATAACTTATAAATAAAGTCAATCAAATGAACTTTTTCATTGAAATATAGATTCCATTTATATCAATATATCAAAACACATTTATTTTAACTTAATCAAATAACCAAGTAGATAACTCAATACTGTAACATATTTAATTCACCTATATGAAGACAAATTTTCAATAAACCATGTGACAATTAGATATGCTTAATATGCATAAATATAGAATAAAATATATTATAAAATTTAATTAAACTTTCCAAAAGAAAATATTTGTAGTAAAAATTCCTTGTTCCATGAATGATTTATAATGATTAGGACTATTCTAGTCAAAAAGTTTTCAATATTTCCTTCACATACTTAGGCTGAGTGATGTATATATCATATTTCATCCAATATACTTGCAAACCATAAAAAAACTTGATCTCTCCAAACATAGACATCTCAAATTCTTTCTTCATTTCATTTGCAAATGCCTTACATAATCCATCTTCACCTCCAAATATGATATCATCAACAAAAATTTCAGCTAGTAAAATACCTTTACTTCCTTCTATCTTCAACTACAAATTTTTGTTAGCATCTATCCTCTCAAATCCAATCTTCACAATATAGTTGTGAAGCCTTTTATACCATGCTCTTCGTGCTTGCTTTAAACCATATAAATCTTTATGTAGTCTACATACCATCCTCTTTTTGTCCACATTAACAAATCCTTCTAGTTGTTCTATATAGACCTCATCTTCTAATATGCCATTCAGAAATGCAGATTTCACATCTATGTCATAAACTTTGAAATATTTGTATGGAGAGTAAGTAAGACGAGTCGACGGTTTTTACTTCTTAGTCTATTCAATCTCCTCTTTCATGGATTTGATCGAATTCACATTCTCTAAGGCACCTTTTATTGACTTAGGTTCATGCATGCTTAGGAAACATGTATCATTTCTCAACTCGTTCCTTTTCATGGGTCTAGCATCTCTGTCTCCAATAATTTGTTAAGGAGGATGATGCCTTTTGACATACCTTTAAAATATTGGTTCTATTGTACTTTCCTCATTAGTTTTATTAACTTTTGAATCATTGTGTACTTCTCTATTAGGTAATTCAACATCTCTTTCATGTACACTAATCTTATAATCAAAATGTGTCTCAACTTCAGTCTACAACTTGGCACTTGACTCGAGCTCAGTTCCTTAATGCAACTCTACATTCATTGTATGTGACTCGATGGTCATTGAAACTTGCTATTGATTTGCAACTTGATTTATAGCATCTTTATTAGTTAGCATACATTCATTAAAGTATACAAAAGATTTGTACTCCTCTAGTTCCTTCATAGGTTCAACCTCATATACCTCTGTATATTCATAAAAATTCACATTGGCATTTTCCACAACTTTTTTAGTGTTAGTATTTAAAAACTTATAAGATATTTTTCTTTTGAAATAGCCAAGGAATATAACTTCTTTAGTTTTAGCATCTAATTTACCATTCCTAAAATATTTAAGAATATATCATTTGCTTTCAAATACCTTAATTTTTTTTACATTGGGTGAGTATCCATACCATAATTCAAAAGGTGTTGAATGAGTACTTTTCTTGACTTGCACATAGTTCAAGATATAGATAGTTGTATATTTTGAAGCAACATTCTTCTCCATCATGAGTGTCCTAGCACAATCCATTACAAATATTTTTTTACGTTTTAATAATTCCATTTTGTGGAGGGGTCCTTGGTGTAGATGTATGTATTTTTCTTCCTCTATCATTAAAGAACATCTCCAACTCATTTGATGTAAATTCTCTACGTCTATTAGATCTCAAAAATTTTAGGCTTTTACCAGTTTCCTTCTCAACTCTTGATAAGTAGCACTTAAATATTTTGAAAGCATTAGATTTCTATCTTTGAAACATAACTATCATCATCCTAGAATAATCATCAACAAATAGCATAATGTACTTTTCACCCTTGTAGCTTTGCACATTAATTGGTCCACACAAGATAGTATGAAGAATATTCAAAAATATCTTTAGAGGTACGAATCTTACTCTTAAAGAAAGATATTTTTATCTTGCCTAACTGACATTGATTGTAAAAATTATTACCAAGTTTATTCAACTTAGGCAGATCTCTGACTCTTCTCATATTACTAATACTAACCAAGTTATAAAAATTAACATGACATAACCTCTTGTTCCATAACCACATATCATCAAATTCTACAACAAGACAAGTAGCACCATTCATATAAAGACTAAATAAATTATCTCTAGTTTGATCACCTTTTCCAATTAGCTTCCCATTAGTATCATAGATCTTATTTATCTTCTTCTCAAAGTCAACCTTGCAACTTGAACTATTTAGTTGTGACACACTCAACAAATTATAGTTAATTCCTTCAATGCAATAAGCATTACTACATAAAATCCTTTTTGTGAGTTTGATAGATCCCTTTTCTTTTATTAGACAAGGTGTATCATGACTGGATGTTAAACAATTTCCATCATAACAAGTCAAGTTAACGAAATTACTTTTATCTCCAATGATGTGATGTGAACATCCACTATCAATGATCCATTTTTCACTCTTGTTCACATAAGAAACTAGCGCAGTTGCCTCATCCTCATCAGGTTCATCATTCATTGCAACATAGATCACTTCATCATCATGATCATTAGATCCATCTTTGGTTTCCTCTTATACAATGTAGCAAGACTTCCTTCCTTTTTCTTTATAATCTTTTCCATCCTCATCTCTTCTACCTCTCCATTTGTCACCACTTCTATTGTTCTTCTTCTTTGGACATCTAGTAGCAATATGACCAACCTCATTGCAATTAAAACACATGGTAGCTAACTTACCTTTAAATTATGTTTTCCTTCATGAAATCTCCTTGCTAACAGTGCTTCAAGATGTTCTACATCCTCCTCATCTATGTCACTGTCACTAGAAACATATTTAACCTTTTTCTTGTTCTTCGTAGGTTCCTTTAATGATAACTTAGCTTTGAAAGAGGATTCAACATTGTCAAGTTTGAAGTTATCAAAATTCTAGAGTTAGATTAGAACCTAGTATACATCACAATTCTTTTATGTCAGAAACTCTAATAGTATAGATGGGAAGAAGTGTTCTTAGTATCTTACTCAATATAGTATCATCATTAGTAATACTATTAGCTCTTCTTATAGCATTAACAACATCTTTTATTCTATAGCAATATTGAGAAACATTCTCATTTTCTTGCATCTTCATATCATTGAACTTACCTCTAAGACTTTTAGATTTGGATCTCAAAAAATTTGTGTCTCCTCCATAAATGGTGTGAATAGAATGTTGCATCTTCTTTATACTTTCACAACCCTTGATATCATCAAACTTAGAGTAACCTAGGGAAGTGGAAATCTCCAACATTGCCTAATTGTGTTCTTTGTTCTTTTTTAGATCTTCAATAGTTAGGGCTCCATTAGGATTGACACACACTCTATGATAATGGTAGATTGTGCATGATCTCAAAGACCTTCTAGGCGTAGCATCATTAGAATTTTCCATGCAAGGAAGTTTTTCTTGTTAATCTTGGGTAGCTCTCTTTTTGACATCTTGATCTTTCTCTTTTAGTACCTTCAAACTAGTTCTATTAAGAAGATGACTCAAATAAAAATTGTTTAAATTCTTTAGAATAATTGTGAGGGGGGGTGAATCAATTATCCAAGGTCCAGATGTAAAAATAAAAATTTTCATAGCTTAGTGAACTCATATCTATAAAACCCTATTACGCATGCATCCATTAGATAATACAATGCTTAAATTTTGTAGGTTATTATCATATGTCAAAACATTTTTGCAAAAATGCAAATATGAAACATAATAGATTCAATAACACATGTGACAAATGGATTTTACATGGAAACCCAATTTGTGAAAAACTACCAGTAACCTACTACTAATTCTCACTCTTTTGAAGTGATTCCCTATGAAAGGCTAACCCTGTTAAAGCTTACAATACACATTATTAAATGTAACCTGGTTAGAGGATTTCAATCACACTATTAGGCATGATCCTTGTTAGAGAACTTTAGATCATTAACTTGAAATATGACCTGGTTAAAGGATTTACAAATGAATGTTAGGAAAACCTTAATCCAAAGGATTTACCCTAGACTGATATGATAACAATTTACAACTCACTTGTAGATTATAGATCTTTATTTTAGTCATCCATTTTGCTTGGCTTTCACACATTTGAGCTTTGGTATCTTGTTCACCCTTCGACATTCATACTCTTTAGCCTTCTTGCTTTTCTTTCCAATAGTTATCTCTTCTATTTGACCATTGAATAAAGAAATACCTTAGTCTTCTTGTCTTCCTTGGGTTTTCACACATGAAAACCTTTTCTTTTGACCATATCTCTCTATAAATAGATATTTAATATCTTTTTCCATTCAACCTCAATCATCCATTTTTGGGTTAGGTAGGATACAATGAATTTACCCACTTTTCCATTAGGTTCCTCTAGAAAATTCTTCTTCTATCTTCTTTGAAATTTCCTCAAAATGAGTTACCTTGAATTTTGTGCCACCAACTCATCATAGTTATCTTCCACATGCCTAACACAATTCAAGAAAATAAAATAGTCAGCTCAGGTTCATCAAATATATGATTTAACATGAATAATGAGACTCAACATCAATATTTTGTTACTCAGCTTCCATACTATTCTTCCACTCATCTTTAGCTGTATAACTTGGCAAAATTTAAAGGCTTTTGTTGCTCAAAATCAGCTAAACTTTACTTGGCTTAGATAGCTTCCATACTATTCTTCTAGTCATCTTTAGCTATATAACTTGGCAAAAATTAAAGTTTTTTGGTGCTCAAAATCAACTAAACTTTACTTGGCTTACACTAAGTTCACTCGGCATACACTAAACCTTCACTTTTATTAGCTGAAGTTGATTTTCTATTTGGTTATCACTAAGTTTTCTTAGAACATACTATTTACTTAGTCAAGCTTGGTAAACTCAATTATTCTTACTTAACCTTCTAGATTTCATTAGTGTATCCAGCATCCTTAAGTAGATAATCAATACACTTTGTCATAACTAATTTTTGTACTCCTTTTTCATACCATAACTCAACCTTTCCTCTAGGTGCTATTGTTATCATATTTGATCAAAAACTCCTCAACAATCAAACAAATCATAGTGCTGAAATCAACTAAGTAGTTATCTTATCAGTAAGTAGTAGGTTTGCAATCAGTGACAAAACAATGATTATTCCATTACAAGTTCTTCACTTCAAAACAATCTCATCTCAATAATTAGCTTCACATTTTTAATACTCATTCATTTGCAATAATTCAAAAATCTCTATTATCTACATGGAGATCATTTTCTCCCTTTCTACCACTGTAGGGTAGACCTCAACATAAAAATTCTTGGAAACTATAATAGATAAATGAAATCATATTTAAGATGTTAAAGATATTTTGAGGTCAATAAAAACATCAATTATTTCCTTTAATGGCTTCTATATTAGCTTGAAGAACATCATAATTTTCTATACTCACAAATCCCTTGCCAAACTCTCCAAAAGCAGCCACACAAACTCCTTGCTCAATTATGCTCTAGATAAGAAACACAATGCTCATTTAATATGATAAAATAATGTTGTGTATAATATCAATTTCATGCCAGTTGAGCCTATAACCTATCTCTTGTCTTTAATTCCAACAAAAAGAAGAATTCAATGAATAAAATTAAAAGGTAAATTAAGTAGCTTGGTCAATCACTCCTCTTTTCCCATGCCAATCCATCAAATTGACCTTCAAAACATAAAAAGAGACTTATTAAAATTTAAAAGAACAGAGAAATTAATTCTAAGTGTCCCTATGGTAAGCTATACTTTTTAGTTTTATGTGTAGATTCTACCATTCCTATGTAATTAATTCATTATTTATTTTGGTGTTTTTCTATGCAAAAAACATTAGTTATATAATATTCCAAAACCTATAGATGCATGAGGTACTCACACGGTATTTCCTTCTCACAAAATAAGAGAAAAATTAAAAAATATTCTTTCAAGTGCATGGTAGAAGGTTGTAAGTCAACTTGACATTATCAATGATAAGATCATCATGATTGCTTACCTTTATAACTTACTCAATTTTGATGGCCAGTCACTTGGTTCTATACTACTTGTGATTCATTCCACTATTTTCTTGATGGAAATTTACCAAATTCCTTCAGTGTGTCAAGAGTTACCTCCTTGAGGGACCCTATGATGACTTCACTTATGATAATCGATTGTTATGGACCATTTTAAAACTTGACTATATTTCAATCAAACTCTATGATTCAACATTTTTATATATTAATAAGCAACCACAATGTAGAATGAACCATACAATGAAATATGCAAATAGAGAATCAGTCAAAATTATTTACCATGCAACTACCCAACCCCCTTCTTAACAATATAAAACACCCATAATAAAGTATTTTTAATAATACTACTAGTTAAACCCACATGAGTGTCAACATTATACATAAACTTGGAAAAAATAATAATAGTGTTCATTAAATAAGTCTAGTAAAAACTAATAGAGAGAACCCTTAGGCTAGTTAAAAACCTAATCAACATATAAAAAAAACTAAACTGAAAGCACATGAGTAGGCACTAAGTCTCCTTGCTCTAGTTCCTTGGATTCTCCATAAGTAGTCACAACTAGTCATCAACTAATAAGTAGTATAGTGAGCAAGTCACCTCCATTTCCTAAGCATAATCTATTATGTCCTTGTTATTCTACATGAGGTAGAGGGTGGTGGATTCTGAATGCATCACTTGGATTGAGAAATTAGAAAACCTATAAAACTTAGCTTCCAACTCTATGCTCTTCTAGACTAAGTTAGCGATGGAATTTTCTAGCCTTTCAATGCCTATTTTTTCTTGCTTTATCTCTTTTCCCCATAGTGGTCCCCTCTAGCTGGATGTAATGTCCCTCTATTTGTTTATACTTTTTTCCATCCTATCCCCTAGTAAACTTCTCTTTAGTATGTATAACTACCCAAATTCTTGATTCTCACAGGCAATGGTCTCCATTTTGAATTTGTTAAAAACAATAGAGGGAAAAGGGCTATTAAGTTCTTCCTCCATTAGTTCATCATATTTACCTTTCCTTTCTATTTTATCCTCCTTCTCCTCATATTTCCTTCTATTGGCTTTTTATTTGGGTCTAGTGCCAGCCTTTCTCCCATAATTATAAGTTGAAGTAGATTTATATGGTTTAAACAAACTAGGGTTAGGAAAGGGATTTTTCTCTCTATGTCTTTTGCTTGATCCATTGGTTCCCTTCTTGATGCAAATACTAGTGCTCTTGACATCAAGAACCTTAGCTTATTCTATTTTTATCTTTTGAGAAGAAGCAATGAGATCCCTATCACTTTGGGATTGGGTACAGGGGGAGGAAAATTGACCCATATTAGTGATTTTTTAGAGGTGAAGGGCTTTGGCTGGGGATTTAGGGATGAAGGCCTTTGTAGAATTTAAGGAGGTAAAAAATCAAGGCTTGGTGATACAAATTATAGCATTTTTTGTCCTCTCTCCTTTTCCTCATGTTCCACATATGATCTTCCATGGAATCTAAAAGAAGGTAGGGAAAGGAAATACATTCCTTATTCCTAAAATGGTTAAGGATTGGAAAGTTATAATAGTAACACAAATTAATTCTTTCTTCCATGGTTATGTATCGCATGATGAAATAAAAAACCATATGTCCCAAGGTGTTTGGATATTTTTATGGGAAAATCCACCATGGAAACAAACATGGGATTAATGAGAATAGAAAAATTTCCCCATGTTTGTCACATCCACCACCCTTGGTTGTTTCCTTCAATTTTGTCTTCCAACTCTAGACTAGTAGTGTTAGCAATTAGCTCTTCCATGACCTCAAAGGAGATCTTATTAATCTTAATCCACTGGTTCTTCCACGAGTCTACAAATTTCCAGCTCATCATCTCATCATGGCCTTCAATACTCCCCATGAATAGAATAAGTCCTTCGTACTTCAAATGCATCCATGCCACCTTGTCCTTTTAAATAACCTCTTCAATCTTGAGTAGTTCAATCCTCGTATTAGAACTAACCATAACTTCCTCCTGCCCAAGTTTAACAATCAAGTCCTCCTCTCCCTCCTTTAACTTAACCACCATACCCTTCACCAACTTCAATAATCTACCAAAAATGACTAGAGTGAACCCTTGACACACTAGACAATGTAGCTTGAAAAAGTGAAAGGCCAAAATATTAGCTAAACACTTGGTTTTCACATAATTTAATTCAGAATAAAATTTATTCCTTTGCCACTAGGTCATATTTATTTTTTAATCCCCCTTAAAAGATGTCCTCAAAATTTGGAAAGTTCCTTTCTTGTGTGCAGCAAAATGTCGTCCAAGATCTTGCATTGATTACCTAGCTTTTGTCTCCCATCATGAGTATAAAATTGGAAAATTAAAGGTAGAGGTGACTCCATAATAACTTATTGACACTAGAACTTCTCAAAAAATTATAGCCATCATGGCCCATCCTACCATATTATGTAATATATTGGTGGTGTGAAAGTACCCATCACTAAATGCATAATGATGGAGGTTATCCATTTATTTTTAATTAAAGTGGACATCATTACTTGGAAAGGATTCTTTTTCAGCTAGCAATTGAATTGTTGCTGTAAGATTGTACTCATTTTGCTAAACTTGAGCATTAATAACATCATGTTTGTATCCCAACAAGTTGTTCGCTACTTGATTTCCTTCCCTGTAGGCATGTTGGATTTTAACTGTATTAATCCTATTTAGAAGAATGTGTGCATCTCTAATAATTGACAAGGCATGTCACATCATCTTATTAGCTCTTTGAAGAACCTCATTTACTAATTAAATATCTCCCTACAGTATAAAATTTTGAATTCTCATATTATGTACCAACTCGAACCCCCATAGGAGTCCCAAGGCTTCCACCTCATTGCTCAAAACTTTCTCACATTTATTTGAAGATCCCTTGATACAAAATCCTATTCATTCTACATGATTTCTCTAGCAGTGGAACCTTCCATCCTCCTTGACCCATCAAATCTCAATTTACACAAGTTCGCGAGGGGGGTAGGGGGGGGGGGAGGGGGGAGGGGGGTGCAGGGGGAAGGGTGTGTTGGGTGTGCTACCATCTAGTGTTTAGTATTTTTTGGATCCTTGTATTATCATTTCTAATTATCCTTTCAATATGTGTGGGGGACTGGGGGGTGATTACCATTTCTAATTTAAGAACACTCGTTGGTCACTCCCATCATAATTTGATTAACCACTTCTAGGGGTATCTTTTTCTCTAAAAATATAGTTATTCCTCTCCTTCCATATGTTCCAACACACATATGGGGGAATGACCTTCCAAATCATGTTAATGAGGGGGTGGTGTGAGGGGCATTTCCACCCAAATACGAATTCGTGAATATCTATGTTAAAGACCCATGACATCCCAAGTTGACCAAGGATTCTCTAGTAGACTTGCATAGCATATGGGGAATGGATTAAAATATGAGGGATGGTCTCTTCATCTTTGTAGACTAGCACACATTGATTCCCCAATTGAAAGCCATGCCTCTAAATATTATCAATAGTGAGAATGCTACTATGCATAATAGACCACTATAAGAAGTTGATTTTGGAGAGAAAGTGTGAATGTTAAATATTACTCCACACCATATTCCCAACCTTCCTAATTATGTTATTGAAGGCCAATTTAATGCTAAAGGCCTTCCTTGGGTTCCTTTCCCATTTAAGTTTGTTAGTCTCCAAGAAGGAGGGAATTTGGATAACTTTTTGAAGGGATTTCAACTCCTAATACATAGTCTTATCTATAAGGTTGAAATTATGAATATCAAAATCATTTTACTCCTTATTTTGGATATAATTAATCACCTTGTCACCATGTTAGGTCATGTGCTACTCTTTTAAAGTAGCAAAATTTGTGTGAATTAGAGGAGCATCACCCACCAATCTATCTTAAGTGAATCTAACTAGATAACCATCTCGTATATTCAATCTAATAATTCATTTTATGTCTTTCCTTATCTTGATGATGTTATTCCAAATCCTTGACATAGTTGTTGTCACTTAGGTTTGGACCCTTTTCCAAGGCCTATGCGCGAGGACAACCTAGTGAAACATGGAAACAACCTCCAAGCTGTGGGACTTGAATTGCGAGGTTGAGTCTCCAGAGAAGGCCGGCTTCCTCTTACTATCAGGGTGCACCTAACTACTTTTGGAGAGGAAAAGGGAGAAGGAGATAATGAAAGAAAATCTACCTAGTTCTAATCTAAGGAGTTGATGCACCAAAATAGAGTGTTTGGACCAATCTCTGCCCATACATGTGCTACTAAAATAGAATGAAACTAAGGATATACACATCTAGACTTGCTTCAATAAAATAACTACATATAGATCAGAAAACCAATATGAATGACACAAGGAAGAAGTTCACTTATATATCATTCACAGGCCAGCAGAGATACAATCATCCAGATTATAGATTTCCACAAAACAATGGCACAAGCAAAGAATTCTTGCACTTTAATACCAATGGCTAAAGGAGATAAGTGGAGAATTAGACAATTTAGAGGCATAGGGGAATTTACACTAGAATTGCAGAGCAATAGCAGAGGAAAATAAGAGAGAAGGTCCCCCTTTCAAAATTTACAAAATTTGCCTTTATAGTTTCGGCATAACTAAGATTTTTCCCTGCTGAAGTGACTTCGCAACAACCTGCCATTAAGACCTGTGGAGAAAAATCATGGGGACCTAAAGAAAATCTGATCTTCTTTTGCAAAAAGTGTTTTGAGAGGACAAAAAATGGTGCCATAACTGCACTTTGACTAGGTAGATGGATTGATTGAGACGGTGGGGTTTTCCTTTTCATTTTATATTCATTCTGGGTAGGTCAGGATCGATCATGAAGATCAAATCGCACAACAAAGTAGATCACCTTCATTTTTTGGTTCATGAATTAGCAGGGCCAGCAAGTCAACGTATCCTTGGCACCAAAATGAGCCACATGGACCAATAGTCTTTTATCCTTTTTCCACCCTGCTAAGTCTTCTTGTGTTGACCACCCTTTATCAAACTAACCACGCCACCCTCAAACTGTTATCATTAACTATGACAATCACACAAACCTGACCCCGACACTAACTGCTAGCTGCTAACCATCAGCCTTGGCCGAGCCAGCGAGACACATGTCAACAAGGCACTATTTTGCCATGGTAAAGACCATGCAACTTCAACATAGCGAGATGGAACCTATCATTGATCTGAACTAATTTGATGGTGAGAAAGATAGATCATCCCCCTTAGTGCATCAATGAATAGGAACTGGCCATGTACCAACTGACTAACGAATCCTCGCTGACATCTGACGGAGCACATCTAAGACTCACCAGACACATGGCAGAAGGGCACTATGTCACCATCATATCCGTCGTGCAACTTTCAAAAAGCAACATAGTGCCAACCATCGATTTGTGTTGATCCAAGGGTGAAGAAAGCTGTGTGAAACATTAGAAAATGGCGGGTCCAACCCTGCTGACATCAAGGTCCACCGATCTAGCGATGCATCGAAACTTCAATGCGACCACCCCTCCACATCACCCATGGTTCCACCATGTCTTTGGCCAGCCAGGTGCTATGTCACTATCAAAAAACTCATGAGTTTTCTGATGGTGACATAGCACCCCATTGACATTTCTCGTCTCTAGCTCATGAAACTGACCGCCCGTCGTAAAACTTTTTTGACCCACCAAAGAACCTTGGATGACTTACGAACTGGACCCACCAAACATGCATCGACAAGGCACTATGTCACCATCATATTCACCGTGCAACTTTCGATGGTGAGATAGCGCCAACCGTCGATCTGCCTTAGATCTGACGATGGAGAACCTATGGGCTGTAGAAACTTTTACAAGGTTTGATCGCCTAGATTTTTTTCAATGTCTCTTAGGCATAAAAAATAATATTAATTTTGGGACTAGCCATTGGATGCGCTGGATGTTTGAAATTCGGATCTTGGTGGGGCAAAAAAAATGATAACATTTCTGGCGAATCATAGGGGACACAAGCCTACTACATGTGTGACCAGTCACCTCATGTATCCATTAGGCTATGGAGTCAAAAAATGGGTCCGTACATACTATGAAACCCTAACCCTAACCCTAGCTATGAGAGGTCAAAACATAAAACCCTAAAAAAATTTGTAACTGCAACTAGAAATAGAAACAAAACTTTCTCTACAACCTGAAACACCTCAAAATCTGCTACCTCACCGGAAGACAGTTGTGCCTGCGCACTTCTTGAAAAGAAGGAAACAACAGAAGGAAACTAAACTGCTTATATATAGGATCTCAACCCTCATCAAAAGCAAGCTTTAAGATAAATCCCATTGACTAGAATGGGCAAAAATTCACCATTGGGCTTGCTCACCTGGAATGCATTAGCCTATTTGCAATTGGCAATTAGATAGGGGCCACTCCATAATGCATCAAATTTGGAATGTCTTCCTGGTTTTGTTCTATCTGCACCCCACTTTAAAACTAAATCTCCTTCTCTGAAGGTTCTAACCCTAGCCTTCTTGTCAAAATTCTTCTTCATCTGTTGCTGATGTATCTCTAGGGTTTGCATAGCTTTATTTCTCTTCTCTTCTAGTTCAATTAGCTCTGCCATTCTTATTGACATGGCACTATCTTCAATCAATTCTAGCTGATGGGCCAACTCCAAGGATGGGAATTCTAATGAAATTGGGAGTCTGGCCTCCCTACCATCTACCAGCACAAAAAGTGAATTCCCAACAGATATCTTGGGTGTTATCCTATCAGCCCACAGAGCAGTTATTAATTTCTTATGCTAGGCCCTCTAATTGTCCTCTATTGTCCTCTTCATGATTCTGATCAGATTCTTGTTGGAAGACTCAGCCAAACCATTACCCTAGGGATAGTAATTTGATGATGTACTCAGGTTGATATTGTGGTTCATTGCCCATGCACAAATTTGGGTCCCAACAAAAGATTTAGCATTGTCCGAGATGATAGTACAAGGAGCACCAAACCTAGATACAATCCCATCAAGGAACTCAACAACTGATGGTTCTATGGCATCCTTCAAGGCAACTGCCTCTGTCCACGTAGTGAAATAATCAGTAGTAGCCAAAATCCATTTATAACCTGCACTAGATGGAGGATTAATGGGGCCTATAAAATCCAACCCCCGTTGAGTAAAGGGCTGATCCACCTGAATAGGACGAACGGGGAGAGATGCAAGCCTCTATTTTCCTGAGAAGAAAGCACACTTCTCACACTTTCTCACATATCTATAACAATCATGAAACAAGGATGGCCAGTAATAACCAACCCTCATGATCTTCATGGCAGTTGTTCTTGAAGAGAAATGACCACCATCAGGGCCATCATGAAGTTCCTTAATCATCCTCTCAGCCTGATCCTCTTCAATGCATCTCAACAGGGTCCCATTAAAATCCCTCCTGAATAGGATACCATCAATTAAAACATAGGGAATGGACTACAGTCTATATTGTCTTCTTTTAGCTCTATCCAATCCCTGTGGGTATCCATTTCCTAATAAGAAGCTCTTCATATCATTTATCTAGCTCCTTGGACCATTAACATTTCCTTCCGCATACTATTCTGTTAATACCATAGAAGCCTCTTCATCAGAATCCTGACTTGATAATATTTCTTTGCACAACCCTTTCCATCTTACTAGCTTAGTAATCTGAATATCAACATCATACTCCATTACCTTAGTGATCCATCCAGCTCTCTTTTCACTAATATCTTTGCTTAACAGGAAGTCTTTTACACTGGCATGGGGCACCAACAAATGGATCCTATTTTGGGATAAGAGGTGCTTGAATTTCTTCAAGGCTTTGATGACCACAAGGGCCTGCTTCTCAACAAAGTTGTACTTATTTTCATATTCCTTAAGCCCTTCACTGAAGAAACCTATGGGCTGCTCCTCATCCTTGTCATTTGTTTGAGTCAAAACAGTAGAGATACTTGACTCACCACCTAAAGTGTAGAGGATGAAATCTTTCTCAAAATTTGGGTTCATGAGAGTAGGGGCTGAGGCTATGGCTGCCTTGATCTCTTCAAAACTCTCCTTCCCTTCCTTGCTTTATGAGAAGACCATACCTTTCTTAAGCATAGCTGTAAGAGGTTTCACCATGGTAGCAAGATTAGGAATAAACCTTCTTACAAAATTTATCCTACCAAGGAAACTTTGTAGCCCCTTCTTGTGTTTAGGAAAAGGAAGGGCAAGTATTTCCTTTGTTCTTTCCAGATCAATGCTCAGCCCATCCTTAGATACAATGTGTCCCAATAATTTTCCTTGGCTTGTAGCAAAGATACACTTGGTTGGGCTAAGGGAGACCCCAAACTCTCTACATCTTAGAAATACCTGTCTTAGATGATCAAAATGATCTTCTATATTTTTTGAATATACAATTATATCATCAAGGTATACTAAGAAAAACTTTTCAATTAATTTTTTAAAGGCCATCTCCATTGCCTTTTGAAATGTGGCACCTGCATTTGTTAGCCCAAATGGCATCCTGCAATAAGCATAGGTGCCCCATTTAGTAGTAAATGTTGTCTTATGTCTATCAGATTCTTTAACTAGCACTTGATTATAACTAGAGAATCCATCAAGAAAAGAGAATCTCTTTGAACCACTCACCTTGGATAGAATCTCCTCCATGGAAGGGAGAGGATGGTGATCTTTAAGGGAAGCTTGATTAAGATCCCTAAAGTCCACACACAGTCTTATTTCTCCATTCTTCTTCCTAACAGGGACTAGGTTGGCTACCCATGATGAGTGCTTGACGGGAAAAATTATATTACCCTCAATCAACTTGGATAGCTCCTTTCCCATTAGAGGTTCAATCTTAGGATTCACTAGCCTCTATTTTTGCCTTACTAGTTTGGCCTTATCAATTAAATCTATGGTATGCTGAAACAAACTAGGATCAAACCCTTTTAAGTCATCATATGTCGAAGAAAATACATCATTAAATTCTTGACATAGATGAATGAAGTTTTCTTGCTCAGTTTCAGAACATACCTTCCCCATATTTAGAGATTTTCCATCAGCAATTGTAACTGGGGCATGATCATCCTTTTCTACAGCCAGATTCATTCCTTTGCCTCTTGTTTGATCATCGGGATTAAAGGTACTCTCCAAGGTAATGAGACCCTTGGGTAACTTGTTAGAACTGAGATGAATGATCTGATCACCATACTGATCTTGCAGTCTTGACTGGTTTCTATCTGAGAATTTTTTCTCATTCTGCAATAAACTCACAATTTTCTCATCAAAATCAAACACCTGCCAATGAGTGTTGTTGTCAGGGATGGCAGGCCTCACTACCACCTTTATTTGTTGCTTCTTCTTCTCCTCAAGATTCCTTGGTACATCATAAGATGCGCCTATTGCTGCAAGTCTATCGGCATGTTTATTTTCTTTCCTAGGAATTCTTTGAATATTAAATGCGTTGAAGCCCTCAAGCAAATCCCAGACTTTGTGTTTGTAAGACTTGAGCAGGATATTTTTTATGATGTTCTGGTTTCTCACCTGATTGACTACCAACTCACTATCTCCATATACTTTCAAGGCTTGAATTCCTCTCTTTTGGACAAGTAGGAGGCCTTGAATCAAGGATTCATACTCGGCCACATTATTGGTGCAACTAAATTGGAGCCTAAAGGAGAAGTAGTATCTTATTTGTGCAGGAGAGATCAACATAGTACTAGCCCCTGATCCATTTCTATTCCTTGATCCATCAAAGTACATACTCCATGTTCCATTTATATCATCATTAGTCCCAACAAGATCAGGAACTTGAACATCTTTTTCTATTATGCAATATGTACTAAGGCCTATCTCAAGAGTCTCTGACATAGGCTCAAATTGATATGCATTTGCCCACTCATCCAAGAAGAAATCAGGAACCTCCGCTATGGAAGTGGCAGGCTCATTTACTGTGTCATTTTTGTTCATTTCTAAAATGGAACAATTCATATTGATGAAGTTGGGGGTGTAGGATTCAGTGTGATGAAGGGCTTGAGGTTCTACTCTGATTGAAGTATTGCCTCCATATCTGGTCTTAAAACACATATATGACCAATCAGCAGATATGAATCCAACAATTTGAGCAGTGAAGTCTCTTGAAAGATAGATAGCAAAGTGGGGTTTAACTTCAGCAATAGATATGTCTTGAATCATAGTGCAACCAGGGCATGCATGTAGGGCCATCTCCACATTCCTAAGGATACCTACAATTTTTATAGTAATACCATCCAACTGTAACACATCCCTAACAATGGGCTCATACTTCATTCCTAAAGCATCAACAACACACCTAGCCATCACTGAGCTACTAGTCCCTGAATCTATCATGCAATTGTGGACTAATTTGCCCCCTATAATCAAAGAAACATAGAATGGAGGAGGTCTAACCTTTTTATTTGTCTCCACATCCCCTGCTGGTTGTACTAGACTTGTGGCACTCTCCATGGTAGATGGCTGATCCTTGGCTTCAATCTTATCTAATTCTTGTTGTAGCATCCTCTTCTGCATTCGTATGGTATCAACAACATCCCACATAGAAATATTCACATTTTTCTTCTTCATTTTCTCTACCACACTAAATGGTGCATTACGAACTTTGGGAGAAACTTTGGGAGCCACACTTATAAGGTGTTGAGATGGGGCAACATAAGGATCACTTGCATCTTTCCTTCTAGAATCTTGCCTTTGCTGCTGCAAAGTACTTGTTCGTTCATTTGCTACTTGCTCATGAGATGCTACATTTGAAGTTGAGGCCTGATTAGGAGGAGGGACAACATCTTCCATAGCTCTTCTTTTGCTTCTAGTTTTATGAGCGATGGAATCATGGTTTACATTACAATGCTCCCCAATCTGATGATTCATGAAACAACAATCATCATTTCCTTGAATATATGAGGCCTCCTTGGGATGATCCTCCTTGTATGATTGCTTTGCTGCAGGTTCTTGGACAGTTAGGCCCAAATAAGATTCTGCCTTCTGGCACATGCAATAGGCATAAGAATAGTTGTAGGAAGGACAAAAGTCTTGATCTTGGGCCAAGTTATTTTGAGGGACTATAGCTCTGTTCTTATTTGAGCTTGAAGCAGAAGCATGACTATTTTTCCTACCCTAATCAAAAGAGCTATTCCACTAATTAGGAGGCCTACCACCATTTGAAGCTTGATATTGCAATTGGGGAGGCTTGCCACCTTGAGCTTGGTGCCTCTCTAAGGCCACCACCTTGTTACTCATTTTTTGTATCATAGAAAAACTATCCTCTAATCTCTTTCCTTGGTCTTTCAACTCCCTCCCCTGCTCTTGCAATTTTTTATCCAGGGTCTTCTCTCTCTTATTTGTATTCAACACTAGAACTTGGAGCATCTCTTTGAGTTCATCTATCCCATTTGAGGATGTGGAAGCTTGAGGGACTGGAGGAAGGGCTTGTGATGTAGAAATTGTAGGAAGAGGGGCCATTGCTAGTTGGTGGTTGGGAACATCAAGAAAGAAAGGCATAGGAGGCCTTGGAGCCAGCTTTCCTCCTTGTATTATGATGTTTTCAGCTTTTATGGCTATCTCATAGGCATTAGGAAAGGTATCTCCTCCCATAGTTTGGATTGTAGTGGCAATATCATAGTTAAAAGCTCTAAGGTAATGCAAGAAGGCATTAATAGGGGTAGGTTTCACTGTAGTAGGTATTCTATCCCATGTCTTTTGAAATCTATAGTTAAAATAAGTCATACACTCATGGGGGGCTCTTTTAATAGTAGTCAACTATTCTAAAAGTGATAGATAGTCACTTCTATCCTCAAAATGTTTGCATAATCTTGCTCCTAGTCCATCCCAATCAGTTATAGAAAAATGAGATAAGCTTCTATACCACTATAATGCTTTTCCTTCTAAAGATGAGGCTAGAAGTCTGAGAGCAACATCATCCTCTGTAATACCATGAATATTACAGACATTTGCTACCTCTTGGATATGCTCTAAAGGGGAGATGGAAGATTCACCAGTAAAATTAGGTATACTTTTGAGTGCAGATACGGGTATATCATGTCTTTGGGCTAAAAATAGAGTTATTCCACCATTAAAGGTTGCAAAAGCATGAACTCTTGGTTGTGCCATGTAAACAAGTGTTCTATTGATGAGTGTTGATGGCAATCTAGGCTGACTTCGAACAACAGGAGGAGTAGAGACAAATTTTATAGGTATATCGACTATTATTACACCCTTAACTGGTGATAATGAAATTCTAGTCCTTCTTCTAGGATTTGAAATAGAAAGCTCTTGATATTGAAATTTACCTCTAGAAGACAACCTTGTTTTAGCTCTAGGCATGAATTTCTACAACTTTGGCCTGGAACCAGATTTGTTGAAGCTTAGAGTTGCCAAGTACTTTGAAAAATTAGCCTCTTGAAGGCTTAAACACCGAAGCTAGTACTATCTCTTCAGTATTAATCTTGAAACTCTTTCTTCTTTGACACCAGTAGACTTTAAATCTTTAATAGTTGGAGTCACACCGGGTGTGCCAAAAATTGTTGTCACTTAGGTTTGCACCCTTGCCCAAGGCCTATGCACGAGGACAACCTAGTGAAACATGGAAACAACCTCCAAGATGTTGGACTTAAACTACAAGGTTGAGTCTCCAGAAAAGGCCAAATTCCTCTTACTATCAGGGAGCACCTAACTACTCTTGGAGAGGAAAAGGGAGAAGGAGAGCACGAAAGAAAATCTACCTAGTTCTAATCTAAGGAGGTGATGCACCAAAATAGAGTGTTCAGACCAATCTCTGCCCAAACATGCACTACTGAACCAGAATGAAACTAAGGATATACACATCTAGACTTGCTTTAATCTAATAACCACATACAGATTAGAAAACCAAGATGAATGACACAAGGAAGAAGTTCACTTATATATCATTCGCAGGCCAACAGAGATACAGTCATGCAGATTACAGATTTCCACAAAACAATGGCATAGGCAAAGAATTCTTGCACTTTAATACCAATGGTTGAAGGAGATAAGTGGAGAATCAGATAGTTTAGAGGCACATGGGAATTTACACTAGAATTGCAGAGCAATAGTAGAGGAAAATCAGAGAGAAGGTCCCCCTTTCAAAATTTACAAAATCTGCCTTTATAGTTTCGGCATAATTGAGATATTTCTATCAAGAATCTCTACAACCATTATAAATAGATAAAGCAATAGTGGATTTCCTTACCCAAGACCTTACTCTGGTAGAAAGAAATTTCTTGGGGATCCATTAACCAAACTGAAAAATTGAATAGAATTTATCATTTCCCGATAAGAGTAATCAAGATCTCACCAAATCCAAAATTGTCTAAAAATTTAAATTATAAATTCTTTTCTCACCTTATCATATGAATTCAAAATATCAAGTTTCATTTCTAAACCTGGTTCCCTCTCTTCTCCATAGAGTGAAGGACCCCATGAGAGTTTATTATGGCATCTTGAATTTGCCAAATGGGGACAAAACCATTTTGAGTAGTACTAATTGCCTTATCTAAGATAGGTTTCATTATGTTTACCATCACCTTGGAGATGGTCTTATCTATGGTATTACAAAGGCTTATCAATCTAAATGCCTCCAGTCGAGTTGGGTCATCAACTTTTGGCACCAAAACTAAGAAAACTATTGTTTAGCTCTTTCACAATTCTATCAGTTCTGACAAACTCTATTGTCATGTGAATAAGATCATTGTAATACCCCTCCTTTTCTATCAGTCTAGAATTCATTCTTAAAGCTTTATATGACTCTTCTATATATTTTTTAGTCCTTAGTTGATATTTGAAATGCAATACTTTGATATGTTGAGTAATTGATTATGTCAAGTTGTAAAAATTTCTTATTTGTAGTGATGATAATTCAATCGGTCTTGGTTAGTTAATGAAATTACTTTGATGATGATGGCATGTCTTAGAAAGATCATTATTATGTCCTCACGATGATGAGATATTCATTTTAGATTATGATGTTATTAAAAATTTAGGATTGAAACTATTATACTTATCCCAAACTTGCATCTGTATATTGTGTGTGTTTGATTTACATTTATCTTTTATGTTCTTCATATAGTTAAGGGAGGTAGTCATAGTCACTAGCAAGTCAGGATCTACACAATGCACCACTCTCCACTATTGTTTTTTTATTCTAGACATATATGCACATGTACATGCTCATCTTTTATACAAATTTGCAGGTGTCTGGCATTGACTTCCCTAAATTGCCAAGATGAGTGTATTGCAATAACTCATTGGTAAGAAAGGGAAGGTAATGTTCAAGTCCAATCCCAATGATATGATAATTACATGTCCTCAAAAGGAGGAAATGTATCAGATTTTGGACCCCTTTTAAACCCATTTGTTTATATTTCTTTGTGTTATTTAATTTTAACTTTTGGTCAGTTTTCGCAGAGTTGTTTTTATGTGGATTTGGCTATGTGAATTATTTGGTAAATGATTTAATTATAATATTTGGGTTAATCATATAATATTGTGAATTATTAAATATTATTTTATTAAAAAGAAAATATTAAAATATGAGAATATTGAATTATTTAAAAATTATTTAAATATGTGCTTTAATTTAAAAAACTTAACTTGGACATCTAATTCATAAAACTAGTTAAAGAGAAATTATAATATGATGATATTTAATTAATTAAAAAATAATTAAATATCTACTTCAGTTTAAAATACTTAATTAAAAAATTTAATTTAAGAAGTTGGATAAGAAGTTGGACAAAAATATAATTAAAATATGAAAAGATTAAAGATTTAATATTGTTCTCTTATAATTATTTAATTAATAATAATTAAATTAGAGTTGCATTTTAAATAATGAGCTTTAATTATTATTAACTTAAATAATAAAGTACACTTTAAATAGTGTTTGTACAATTGAATAAAATGGAGGAAAAGAAAAGAAAAGAATATTTTAATTACAAATTTATTTATGTCTGCATGAAAGGATTAAATAATTAAAGTAATTTTTATTTAATAAAGTTAGTTTCTATTAAAATATTGGAGAACAAAGGCCCTAGTTAGGGTTTTGGCTCTTAGTTAGAGGGTTTGTAGTTCATTTAAGAGACACACAGGTTTTGGGGAGCAAAATTTTGAATTCGATAAAAAAATCTATTGAAAGTTTAAGAGGGTTTGGATTTGCATGCAATCACAAATTGTCTCAGATTTTAGCTATGGTATTGAGGTAGGGTTTGAAAACCCATTTTAGAATTTTATAGAAAGATATGTCTACTTTTAGTGTTCCTAAGTACTTACATAATACATTTTAATTTATTGTATTGATTCTCGATAAAGAATTCTATTGTATATTTGGAAAATGAAAACTTGTTAATCAATAAAACTAGACTAGGGATAACTATAGAAAAAATTAGAAAAATGATTATGATTGTATTATATTGAAACCATTTCTAATATAGAGAAAAATTGATTATAGAAAATTGGAAGAAAATAATAAATTGAATAGCAAGGGTTTCAACTTTAAATTTTTCATTAGAATAATCTAATTATCATGAAACTTTTAAAAGAAGATAAATATTCTTCTTATATGTAAAATAATTTGGTTTCAGAATTTAATGAAAAACAAAGGTTTAATTGAGAGGAAAGCATGTTGTAACTAAATTTATACATTCATGCGAAAACAAATATACTAAAGATAGAAAACTATGTATATTATTCTTGTATATTTTCAAAACATCAAAGGAATGTGAAAATAATAATTGCATATTTATTGTTATTTTATTAAAATATAATATAATTTTTATTTATTTCAAAAATTAAATAGATAAATACTATTTATTTTATTATAAGTGGGTTTTCTAATATCAATTACTTTTAAAACTCTTAGTGAGATATAAATTATTATATATTCATTAATGCAAATGGATTTACAAATTAATAAATATATCATTGTCATTTAGTTATATTTTAAGAGAATTTGTAGTGGAGTTCAATATATATCATCTAGTTATGAATATTTAATATTATTAGAGAAATTGTAGATAAATTAATTAAAATTATAAATTCAAGTTTGATTTATCTCAAGTTGCATTATGAATTAAAAGAAAAGTAAATATTAATATTGGACCTAAATAGAAGTCAAATTAATATTTTAGAAATATAATTGATATTAATATTTAATTTAATAATATATATTTATTTTATTAATTTAAAATTTATGATATAAGATTATTTAAATTTAGAATATGATAATGTTGCATGGTATTTTACATTTACAAAGAGATTTGATATTTAAACACCCATTGATTTAAATAAGTATATTAGCATTATAATTTATATTAACATATATATTCTTACTTTATTTTTGAACACATCCTTATGACCCAAACTAAACAAGAGAAATTTATGGAATTAAATCACATGGCTGAAAACTATGTGTTTTCTTATATTTTATTTATAGTCTTGTGATGTTTATTTTTCATGATAGTTTTCTTTGTGAGTTGTTTAGTTGGTCAAGTTAGGATGTAATAAGTTATGATCTTTTAAGTTAACTCATTGTAAGTTATGTAATAAGTGATGATCTAGTAATTAATATTTGTGAAACAAACTAAAAAGATAAGTTAGAGATATTAACTCTATCATAACTTGAGCACTTGTATAGGTTGAGTATGGGAATGGGATGATACCTAGTGAGAGGTATGACTAGTTGTTCCTCATATTTATGAGAGAGAATACTCTAGTTCTACATGGGTCACATTGAGGGTCTAGGGTCTAGAGTGACCAGTCCAAGGTAATTCAAAGCTTGAGGGCAAGGGGTTTGAGGAGAGACTAGTCAAGGGTAATTTAAGTAGTTTGATCATGTGATGTCATTCTTTAGTATGTAGCATGAGTCTACTCCATAGATTTTTTTTTTCCCTCTGGTGGTGTACTTATTGTTGGATGTACTTATTGTTCATGATCTACTTTCATTGATGATAGTTCTTAGCTATTGATTGATATTCTTGGACATGTGGCTTTTGAATTAAGATGGATATATTTCATTAACTTCATCTTGATTTGATACTATATTATACTTGGTGTTTGTATGGTGATGTGGTATATGATGTTGGTATTGAATGAGTTTCTTTCAATTTTGATTATCTCTTCTTCATAAGTAGTTTTTGTTACCCTTGAGATAGTTTTGTATATTAGGATTCCTTGCATAGGAAAGTTTTATGATTGTTTAGTGGTATGTTGATTGTTCTTTATCTTTCCTACATAGTCAAAGTGAAAGCTTGACTAGGTGACCAAGTGGCCATGAGGTAGTCTCTTTTGACCAATTGGGTCCTACTCAGATTGACAGATGTTGGATGTTCATTGATGTAGTTGTAGCATTATCATTTTAATTCTTATCTCAAAGATGTATATTTAGTTGATGTATATGTGTTAACATGTATCTTGTGTTTGATGTGCTTATAACTATTCTCACATACCCTTTGACATGTGCAATAACTATTATTTAGTGGATATATTTTCATTGTATTAGTTCTACTTATACATTTTCCTATGATATAATGTATCTATTATTTCTTTCTGATCATGAACATGCAATGGAGACTTAAACTAATTAATATACACTTCTTAACATGACTTAACATGAAGGAACCCTCAAGGAATGATAATTGTATTTGAAGTTGCTTATGTGTACCTGATGTGAATGTGTATATTGCTTCTATATTGTTATTTGATATTGTTTAAATTTAAAAAAATATAGTTCACTAAACATTGAAACATATCAGGTTATGTCTCTAAGGTTCCTTAGTGGGCATTACAATAATACTTTGTAATCTTCCAGAACTCCTAAATTATTTTGGGGGAAATCCATAAGGATGTGGAGCCCTAAAGGCTCCCATAGTGAAGACCACATTTATAACTTCATTCTCAATCACTTTTCTGATGAGCTATTGGTTGGTTCATTCATCCACTATTAGGTGTATGATCTCCAGTAACTCTCTCTATACCAACAAGTCAACCTGAGGTTGAGGGGAGTTGTAAATATCTTGGAAATATTGGGTGGTCCATCTCCAAATTTCCTTCTCATCAGTAAGCCCAACATTTTCATTATTAACAAGCTTTCTGATTGTTTTTTTTTATTTTATAGTTTGAGGCTGATCTATCAAAGAAGGTTGTATTCCTATCTACCTCTAAGAGCCTTTGAATCTTGGATCTTTATTTCTAGAAGGCTTCTTCTCTTTCAATCACTTGATTCCATTTCCTTCTACTTCTTTGTTCCTCTTCATGGGTAGTAATTGAAAGGTCTCCTTCCACCATCATCGCTTGAAATTCCTACAGCTTACTTTCAATTTCCCCTTTTTGCTTAAAGATATATCCAAATGATGTTTTGTTCCAAGAAATCACCTCCCTTCTAATAATTTCAAGCTTTCTTTCTATGTGGAACATGGTAGTCCCTTGGATTTGAATATTCCACCACCTATCAATGCAATCGTAGAAAATATATATGAGAGTACCACATGATCTCATAGAGAAAATGTTTCCTGTTGTGTTGGATATTGGATGTCTAGTTAAATAAAAGTAAAGAATGGTCTAAGAGTGATCTCAGGAAACAATGAAGTGAGGTATGAGGCAAAATTTCCAAATCAGCCAAGAGGAGCACCCTATTGAGTCTAACTTGAATAAGGTTTCTTCCCATATTATTCTTAGACTAGATACATTGGACTCCCTAGAAGTCCACATCAATGAGATCATTCCTTCTAAGAAATCCCTCCAAGTTTTTATACTCTCTAAGACATCCTCAAGACAACCAATCTTTTCTAAGCAACATAATGGGGTATTGAGATCCCCCACAAAAATTCATCTAGCTCATTTCCAACTATTCATGCACATTGATGCTTCCCCCTAGACTTGAAGTCTCTCCCCTGTTTTATGTTAGTACCATATGAATCTAGTAGTACCCAATTATTTATCTCATCATTAAAATCCACCATAGCAAAATGAGGGTGGCATGAGATCTCCCTACCCTTCGGTCTATTAGGATTCCACATAGTAGCTATCCCTCATGATGCACTAGCAACTTTTCTATAAACATACTTTTCTCCTTTTCACATGTTGTTATCAATCTTAAAAAAAATTTCTTTCTCCATTTTAACTTCTTGGTAGGGATAATATCTACCTTATGATCATGGATCATATTTTTCAAACAAAGTTTTTTCCTTGCACTTTTTAGGCCCCTAATAATCCACAAAATAAATATCATTTCCTACCTCTTTGGATGTCTTTCAAGGCTTTCTATATCCCATGATAAATATCATTCGAAGTCACCTTTTTTCTTGCCACTCTTTTTTGTGGCCATCAATATCTTGTCTCTGAGTGCACATCTAATTAAAGTTGACCTTGTGTCTTCTTCTTGGGTTCATGCTCCCTCATCCACCATCAGTAGGGAGTAAAAGACTAAGGATAGAGAATCCTCTATACGTGGGAGGGATACCATTAGTGTAACATATGGAGATGAACAACTCCTCCATGTTTCCATCTACAAACCTTCATCTTGCAAGTCTTGTCTATAACAACTAAGGATATTTGTTTAGTGGGTCTTTTGGGTCCTTTATGGAAGGAATCTGACGGCTCCAACTCACCACAATTTCCACCAAATATTTACCATCCTCCAAATCTTCTATTGT